>SPJY01010848.1:1556387-1566926 GCA_005191435.1 Raddia distichophylla | reverse complement strand
CACCCCAACCTCCCCGAGGCCCAAGATGTTACCAAACTCCTCTAGTTAAGAATTTCGGCAGAACCTCCCCTAAAATCAGGACAACCAAACAGGAAAACACAGCAGTAATATGTCAAATAACAATATACATCCAATGGTTAACGAACCAAAATCAATGCTTGGCATAAACCACAAACACCACTAACAGACAATAACCAGAGGCTTTCAGAGAACATTAGCCGTCCAGTTCAAGCAAATCTTAATAAGACATGTAATTACACACTAATAGACTAACATACATGCTCTAAGACAATTCATGATATTATTTAGAATTTGGTTGATTAGCTCTAGTGATGAGCAAAAGTGTGACCTACGCCCCTTTCCCGCAAGTGCAGCTTCAGCCATCACCTAAAAACACCAAAAGAGCAAGTGTGAGTCCAAGACTCAGCAAATCATATAATAGCGAGGTTTAAACATAAACATAAGCATCATCAACATAATCCTCATTCATCAATCACCGCTCCATTCTTTCAACACATGTCCAATGCAATGCGATGCGATGTAGTGCTATGCATTATTCTCTTTGACATTGCGCGCACCGGTATCTGAGCGTACACCCGTCGATGTAACGCTCTAACTCCATCCCGTGGAGGTGCTCACCGAAGTGAGTCTTCCCCGCCATCCCGTGGCGGGTGCCTACCTCTGTAGGTCTTATCAAGAGCACGCCGGATTAGTCATATAGCTTTCTCATCGACCGGGCCCGTGGCTCACCGGATTAGCTAGCTATATGACTTTCTCACCGCCCTGGCTCGAATGCATGCTTTCATAAATGTATGCAACATAAACATGATTAACCATCATTTCTCATTATCATTCCATCATTTTTATCCCCATCCATGCATACATTCGCTACATCCTTGTTATCCATTCATGCAGCATTACAATATCATCATCAATAAAAAGCAAAGCACAATCGGCATCAACTAGCATCACCATCCTCACAACCATTCATCGACACATTATTATCAGTAATAAGGTCAAGCATAAATATCACATACCGTCATTCAGGCACACATTATCATACCATCGCATCGTATACTTGCCTTAGTTACCAGGAGAGGCGGAAGGCGAGACGTCGAAGCCGTCCCCGAAGTGTCACCTATACATTCAAACGTGACAATTAACCCATCTGATATCCTTATTAAGCAATATATGCATTCGGTATTCCATCTAACCCTTGCCCTGTCCAACTCCTAACACATTAGGCTTCTAATTTACCACGACCATCAGCCATTTTGCTGAACAAAAGTTTTACTTTAACAAAAACCTCGTCGCGGCCTACCCAGGACAGCAGCGCTCTGGAAGCCATAACTCCTAAACCGCTAGGCCAAATTGCGCGTTCTTGGGCTTATTAGAAAGCTAAAAAGATAGGCTACAATTTACTTAATATGGTTGAGCCCTAATTCCTGGCCAAAACACCTCGATTTCGCTGACCAAGCTACTGCACAGCATACCATCTTCTATTCTAAGATCCAACATTAGGATTTGAAATCTCCTTCCTAGGGCTACAACCCAAACACCTAATAGATGATGAATTGCAGAAATAAAACACAAATCTCACCACATGAAGTTGAATTTGAGGATTCCCCTCAAACCCTAGGTTCCTTTCTTTTCTCCTCTTCCTCCCCTTCACCTTCTTCCCTTCCTCCTTCATTGGGTCAGCCTTCCCCTCCTCCTTCCTCTACCTTCTCCTTCCCTTCCACTCCCTTCTTCCTCCTTGCTTACTTGATGCTCCCCACGTGCAGCCCTAGAAGAGCAGCAACAGGGAAGGAGGACGGGAGGAGAGGGTGCACGGCTGCGCTGGGAGATGGCGGCCGGCGACGAGTAGTGGCGGCGGCGGCTGACGGCGACAGAGGCGAGTGGCTGGGTGAGAGAGAGAAACGGGATAAGAGTGAGTGAGAGAGGTGTGAGAGAGTTGGCTGGAAGCCAACCCCCCTCCTTACCTTATCTCCATGTCAAGGTCGGTGGTTAAATGGGCTTTGGCCCAACTGCTTTCTCTCTCTCTCTCTCTCTTCTCTATCTCTCTCTCTTTTATTTGTGGTATTACACCTGTGTTCAGTGGGACCCTGCAACCAGAGAGATGTTGACGATCTACTGAGTTGGGCCGAAGACGCACACAAGGAAATCAGAGAAACTATGAAACAAAAGTCCTTATCCTTGGTGTTCCAGCTGTACGGCCTTGTTGCCATCAATTACCAAAATCAGAGAAACTATGAAACACAAAGTCCTTATCCTTGGCGTTCCAGTTGTACGGCCTAATTGCCATCAATTACCAAAATCATTAAGCCCATGGGGAGGCTTGATCTTACAGTGTTCATATCAGATATAATAAAAAAATAAATTCGGAATAAAAAAGATAGATATAAGGGTACGTGTCTGATTAAAAGAAAGAGTTCATATCAATTATAAAACATAAATTTGAAATTAAAAATAGCAGCAATAGGAGTCCATGTTTGGATTTAAAATAAGGGTTCATACCGACTCCAATAAAAATAACAAAAAATAAAAGAATTTAAAATAAAAATAGAAGACAGGTCTATATCTATTAAAGAAATAAAGAATTTGTCCTTATAAAACCACACGAGTTTACTAGAAAATAAAGAATTTGAACCAACCTTTCTTCGTGGAGATCTGCATTCCGGTGGCCTGGAGCATTTAGAAAATGAGAAACGAGGTCATTTTTAGACAAATCCCTCGCTCCCTTACCACAGTGGTTTTTTAAGGCAGGAATTATATTCTCCTTTATTTTATTTTGTTGTAATAGGAAATGTTACTTTTTCGAACTTTGTTCTTGGCTTAGGACGCTTTAATTTTCCAAGCTTGTAATTATTCTTGTACAATTGTTTCTGTAACATCCAAATTTTTCAAGACGCAGTAAACAACTTAAAAGAGTTAATGGACCTGCAGTGAACAACTTAAAGCGTGGGGTCCATGCCACGTCAGATCTAAACATAAAACGAAGGGGTACGGGCCTGCAGTGAACAATTTAAAGAGTTAATGGATCAAAAACTGCAGTTTGATAGTTGATGGATCTAACTGACACAACGCTACAAGTTAATGGACCTCCGGTGCATTTTACTTATAATAAAATTAGTTTGGCTATTTTTGTTCAGTTCAAAATAATCTTCCTTTAAATTTATTCAGGGAACTATTACTACTAGCCTCGGGCCAAATCCAGGCCCATTCTTTTCCTTTTCCCGCGACCTGCTGATTAGTGGCCCAGCTAGCTCCTTGCGGCCCAGGGGGCACCTCACGGCCCAGCCGGCGTCTCGCGGCCCAGTTGGCCCGCTCGCCGCCCTGCTCGCTCCGCCTCTGCTCTGCCCTGCCGCCGTGCGCTCCGCCCAGCGTTTGTACCGTGCGCCGCCGCCGCCGCGATGCACGGAAGCCGCAGCACGCCCGCGCGTTCACACGGTGAAAACCCCATCGTGACCGTCCTTTTCGCAGCCACTTGACAGGCCGGCGAGCCACTTGCGCCACGGCCTCGCTCTCCCCGCACGCCACGTCCTTGCCGGGGCTGAGTCATCTCGCCGCCGGCGTCGCGCCTGCCTTTATCCGGTCCGAGCCGTGTTCACAAGCGCCTCGGAATCACGCGCCCAACCTCTTTTACCCACCGGAACCGGAGCCCCTGTCGGCTGCCCGGGATGCCACCCGACAGAGATGTAGAGTTTGTGATTGATTTGGTCCCCGGTACCGCCCCCATATCAAAGAATTACTACCGAATGAATGTAACGGAATTAAAGGAGTTGAGAGAACAATTAACCGATCTGCAAACCAAAGGATTTATTCGACCTAGTTCGTCACCTTGGGGATCACCAGCCATGTTTGTGGGAAAGAAGGATGGATCAAGACGGCTAGTGATCGACTACCGAGCCCTCAACGAAGTGACAATCAAAAACAAATACCCGTTACCTAGGATAGATGATTTGTTTGATCAGCTCCGAGGTGCCACGCACTTTTCAAAGGTAGATCTTCGATCCGGGTACCACCAAGTGAAGATAAGAGAGGATCACATACCAAAGACTGCTTTTATCACAAGATATGGACTGTTCGAGTTCACGGTCATGTCCTTTGGGTTAACAAACGCCCCGGCCTATTTCATGAATATAATGAACAAAATCCTGATGGAGTTTTTGGACAAGTTTGTGGTAGTGTTTATTGATGGCATTCTTATCTACTCTCGGAGCGGAGAAGAGCACACACAACACCTACATCAAGTTTTGAGCAAATTAAGGGAGCAATCAATTGTATGCCAAATACAGTAAATGTGAATTTTGGCTGAAAGAAGTCAGCTTTCTTGGGCACATAATCACAGCTCAGGGGATTAAAGTAGACCCCACAAAAATTGAGGCCATCACCAATTGGGAGACCCCAACCTCGGTGACCGAAATCAGAAGTTTCTTGGGATTGGCTGGATACTACCGCAGATTTATAGAAGGATTCTCCAAGATAGCAAGACCAATGACCCAGCTGCTACATAAGGATAAACAATTTCTTTGGACGGATTCCTGCGAAAAGAGTTTTCAGACCCTAAAGACTAAGCTAACCACTGCACCGGTCCTAGCGACCCCCGACATCACCAAGGAATTCGAGATTTATTGTGATGCATCGCGCCAAGGATTAGGTTGCGTACTGATGCAAGAAGGGAAGGCAATCTCCTATGCTTCGCGTCAACTCAAGAAGCACGAAGGAAATTATCCCACTCATGACCTAGAATTAGCAGCAGTAGTTCATGCCCTCAAGCTTTGGAGACACTACCTCATGGGCACCCACTGTAATGTTTATACAGACCACAAGAGCCTCAAGTACATATTCACGCAGACCGACTTAAATCAAAGGCAAAGAAGGTGGTTGGAGCTTATCAAGGATTATCAATTGAGCGTCCACTATCACCCAGGAAAGGCCAATGTCGTGGCAGATGCCCTAAGCAGGAAGCCCCAGTGCAACCTGATAACCGGAAGCGAGCTCCCCGAATCCCTAGCTGAGGATTTTGATAAGCTCAACCTAAGGTTGGTCGGACAAGGTACTGTCGCTATGGTAACAGCGCAGCCTACTCTTTTGGATCAGATTAAGGGAGCACAGCTTGGACACCCGAGTACTAAGAAGATTGAAAGGATTATGTTGAACGACAAGGGGAATCGATTCTCAAAAGATGGTCAAGGAACGTTTTGGTTCAAAGACAGGATCTTCGTTCCTCACGTACCCGAGCTGAAGGAGTTGATTTTGAAAGAAGCTCATGAATCAGCCTATTCCATTCACCCCGGCAGCACCAAAATGTATTTGGACCTTAAAACTCAATTTTGGTGGCCTCGAATGAAAGCAGACATAGCAGAATACGTCGCTAAGTGTCATACCTGCCAACAAGTCAAGGCTGAACATCAGAAGCCTGCCGGATTACTGCAACCTTTAAAAATTCCCGAATGGAAATGGGAAGAGGTTGCTATGGACTTTATCACCGGTTTACCCCCGATCCAATCAGGGTTGGACTCCATGTGGGTAGTAGTGGATCGACTGACTAAGGTGGCACATTTTATTCCGGTAAAGACTACCTACAAGGGGACCAAGCTAGCCGAGTTGTATATATCCAGAATTGTCTGTCTACATGGAATCCCAAAAAGAATCATATCCGACAGAGGCAGCCAGTTCACCTCTCAATTCTGGGGAAAACTGCATAATTCGCTGGGTACCAACAGAGAGGGTAAACCAAATTCTGGAGGATATGTTGAGAGCTTGTGCTTTAGAATTCTCGAAAGATTGGAATAAGTATCTCCCCTACGCCGAGTTTGCCTACAACAACAGTTACCAGTCCAGCTTGAAAATGTCTCCATTTGAGGCCTTGTATGGACGACGGTGCAGGACTCCCCTAAATTGGTCGGAGTCAGGAGAAGGCCACGTTTTTGGATCAGGGTTGCTAAAGGATGCAGAGCTGAAGATCAAAATGATTCGAGAGAGGCTCTTAGCCGCCCAGTCCAGGCAAAAGAGCTACGCAGACACTCGACGCCCAGATTTGAGTTTCGAGGTTGGAGATTTTGTGTACCTTAAAGTATCGCCGCTTCGAGGGATAAAAAGATTCCAAATAAAAGGAAAGCTGGCACCTAGATATATCGGACCCTACCAGATCACCGTGAAGAAAGGGCAGATAGCCTATGAGTTGGATTTACCTGTAGACCTGGGGAATGTACACCCTTCCACTTGAGTCTCGGGGGCTAACTGTCGGGGATAAAATCACGGCCCATTGCCATGGCCCACTCCCTGACGGCCCAATCGAGCAGCCTACCAGGGCCCAGCTCCCTAAAAGGTTCTTTCAGGCCCATATGCATCCTGCCGAACAGCCTCCTAGCTAGCATGGTGCGTAACGGCCTAGGATTCGTATTTGAGTCCGACTCGAGCAAGAGTTCTGCACAGCTACGTGAAGACCTGGACGTGGTTTCCCGGATTGGAACAGACGTCGTGATCCCCAAGACTTGGAGTTTTTCTTATCTACCTCGGGATGAATTTGGCATGTATGAGTTCGATCTCGTGGTTAGCCCGGCCCAGTTATCCCTCGGTAGGTCGGTTTGCTCAGCACTATATAAAACAGGGCCCCTACGGCATGTAGAGGGGCCAAGAGATTTCGCATTGTCTCACATTGTTCCTTGTACACCCATAATCTCGCCGAGACCTGTTCATCTCATCGAGCTTCCTCTTGTAATTCTCTTTGACATAAAGAAAGGCTGGATGTAAGGCTATTATCTCTTTCGAGAGGCCTGAACCAGGATAAAAACCCTTATCTCCCTGTTGCCCGTGGGTTGCTGTTCGTGTTGTTCGGCGTATCTCCTATCTACCCTTTCTCAAGAACCTTAGTTGACTTGAGATCGATATCTCAACCGTCGACAACCTTGGCTCGCGTGACGACACTGGTGAGGCGGGGTTAACCATGCTGTCAGACGTCCCACGCGTCCCGTCAGACCTATTCCTTCGTATTGAATGCTCTCGATCCGGGGGGCTCATCCTTAGGGAGGAAGCTTCCTCCTACCTTCGTCCGCCCCCTGACCGTGGGCCCCACGCCTACCGTCTGGTCTAGGAGATACCTGCTTTGAGTGCACTGCTCACCCGCCCACTCGCGCGGGCCGCCACGTGTTTTGGTCGTTCGAGTCTTAGGGCTTGATCGTCCACCTACTCACCCGGACGCTGCGTGGCCTGATCGCCCGACGCTTAGGGCCTACTCACGCACTTGTACGCCGGGTTGCCATGTGTCCTAGTCGCCCGACGATTGGGGCCTACTCGTCCGCCTGTTCGCCGGGCCACCACGCCTATTCGCCGTCTGGTGGTGGGGCCTGCACGCCCTTCCGTCCACCATCCAGCTAAGTCTTCTAAAGCCTTCCTTCTGCTCCCGCCATGGGTTCCACACGACAGCGGTGGAGAGGGCACTCCGGTGTAGAATACACCGACAAACATATAAAATTATAAAGGGTGAGATAGCTCAAAAACAGAGTCAAACTATAAAAGAATCATTTCGTCAATACTGAAATATTGTACAATTGAAAGAATTTAAAATCATAATTACTTATCTACATCTAGGATTCTAGTGCTTACTATGTAACATCCAAATTATTTTCAAGTCAAAATAAAATATTTTTGAAGCTATTTATTTTGGAAAATTTTTATCAAAATCAAAAGAAAATAAATAAATAAGATTAGTTTGGCTATTTTTGTTCAGTTCAAAATAATCGTCCTTTAAATTTATTCAGGGAACTATTATTCCCGGCCTCAGGCCAAATGCAGGCCTGTTCTTTTTCCTTTTTCCCGCGACCTACTGTTTAGTGGCCCAGCTAGCTCATTGCGGCCCAGCCGGCCCATTCACTCCCTCCCCCGCTCGCTCATCTCTCCCCTGCTCGCCGCAGCGGAACACGACGCCCCTGCCATGTACCGCCGGCAAAGGCGCTGGCGCGATGCACGGCAACCACAACCGCCCGCGCGTTCACCCGGTGAAATCCCCATCTTGCCCTACCTTTTCCCGAGCCGCTTTCCAGGCCAGCGAGCCACTTGCGTCTCCCCGTGCGCCACGTCCTCGCTGGAGCCGATTAATCTCATCGCCAGCTCAGCGTAATTATTACCCGGTCCGAGAGGTGTTCGCAGCACCTCGGAATCACGCGCCCCCTTCTCTTTATCCCGCCGGAACCGGAGCCTTGTCAGTTTTTCATCGTCTCTCAACGTCATCCCCTCGCCGCCGGCATTGCCCGGAGCCACAAATTTTTCTCGGACTCGGCCCAACCCGGTCCCATCGCCCCGTGGCAAATTCTCATTCGCCATCAACCCCCTCTCCTATAAAGGCTCCGTCGCCGTCCCAAGATTTCCCCTCCTCCACTGTTTCCCCTTTTTCCATTTTCGGTGGCAGGAGCTCACGCCGCCGCGACTCCTCCACGGTGAACTTCAAGCTCGCCCAGAGCTTCTCCGGCCCCCTTCATCCTCCCTAGTGCTCCTACTCCTCCCCGATGACATTTCCTTGCTTACATTTTTCCAGGAGCGCCTCGCCGGCGTCAACACTCCGAAGGATTTGGACCCCATCGGCGCCGGCTCGGCCCAGGCCCCAGCATGCCTAATCGAGCCCGTGGTGAGCATCCCCGCCTCCCGGCGATCCTCCTCGCGCCATTTTCCGAGCGAATTAGGCCCTAGGGCCACCCCGCCCCGTCGGACCCCAAGGCGCCGCCGCCGTTGAACTCCGCCCCGCCCCTGCGGCCGCCGCCGAGCCTCCCCATCTGGACTCCTAGTCCTCCCTCCCCTCCAGCCTTCCAGATAGCCCCTCGCCGCCCTAGAGACGCCACAGAGCGCCGCCGTCGCCCGTCGTTTCGCCGGAGAAGGAGCCGCAACGCAAGGAAGAAGAAGGGATGACGTCATCCTGACGTCACCCAAGCCAGACTGCCATATGGGACCAGCTGCCCGTGAGAACACCCCTCCCACCGACGCGTGGGCCCATAAGGCCCACCCGCCAGCCTCTCCCCTCCCTATCGCGCCCTCGCCGCGACTGGGCCGCGTCCAGCCCACGACGCCGCACGGCGCTGCCCCCGTCTCGCCCCGCGCGCCCTGCTGGGCCCCAACGGCCCACCCGGCCTCGCGCTCCTCGCGCGCGCGCGCGGTCTCCGCGTTGGGCCGGCCCACGAGGCCGCGCAGCCGCAGGCCGCTTCGCCCATGCGCGCCTAGCCGGCCAGCTCCGCCCACTCCTTGCCCAATCAGAGCCTCCAGCCTCTATAATTTTTGTATATTTAGATATAAAAAGGGATATTAGGATTATTTTTATTGTAAAATGTTTCTGACTCTCAAAATTATTGGTAAACGCTGGATTTAACTTTGAACAGAACAAAACCAGAGTTTTGCTAGAATTTAAGGAATTATTTGCTTCCCTTTAAAATAAGAATTAAATTTCAACTAGTAGCAACCTAAAAGAATTATTTTTATACTCTTATTTTTGTAAGAATTAAGGGCTGTAGAATTTTTATAAGGGTAGATTAAATGCATATTCAAATGTCATGAGCATATAGGCATACTATTCCCAAAGATTAATCTCGCCCAGATAATTTAAACACCTAGGCCTTAGTTTAAGAATATGAGAGTATCCCCACAAAAGTCTTGGTAAATTTTGATCATAGTGCTGTCCACTTAAAGACCATAGGAAAGCCTTCGCTAAAACCATGCATCTTGTTAAAAGAATTTATCGGTATTTATTTGGTTGCTTGATTGTTCTCTGGTTTAAATAGATTACGAGGGACAGACCCTGAGGATTTCGACAATCCTGCTGACGACCCTGATTACGAGGAAGGCCCAGGCGAGCCAATACTCTAGATCATACTTCATTTCCTATATTTCTGCAAATGTTTACATTACTTTAAATTATGAAATTATGCATGCTTTACTTTACCAAATTACTTATTTGCAACTACGTATTGTGTCTAGTTATTTCCCGAATCGTGTAATTGTGTTAATAAGCACCAACCCCGTCATCGAATTTAATTCCAACCTGTCACTTGTTGCCTAAGGATCTGTTATACTGCCTTTGATTAATAAATCAATTGAAAATGCTTAGCCATGGCTGTCTAGGTCAATATGGGTTGATCCTTGCCTATCAACGCTTACGGTATAGACATGACGGATTGATCCTATCAACGTTACAACGGTATAGCCTTGCGATCAACGGGGTAACGGTATAGCTGATCGCTAAAATCCCGACTATCAACGTAATCGGTATAGACGGGAGAATTGTCATGCACTTGGGTGTCAGGTCTGCCTGAGTGTGAAGTACTGTCCTCTGGACAATGATTATTACACTGTTGATTTTGAGGATCCGAGGATCCTGGCCTTAGTTGAGCTCAAGGGGATCACGCCTCGCTGAGAGGGTGAGTCTGCCGCCACTTAGGAAGACATACGCCTTGCGAGGGTATGATCTTGCCTGTTGGAGACGGTACACGGTACCGGTCTACCTGTTTGATCGGGGACCTTGACCACTGGGATGGCTTGGATCCGCCGTGT
>SPJY01010848.1:1526934-1555682 GCA_005191435.1 Raddia distichophylla | reverse complement strand
GAAACACTTCTGGTGCGTAGCCTCTCGAGGGTAAAGCGTACCCACTCTGCAGAGTTAAAACTATCATGATAGCCATGCTCGCGGTTATGAGCGTGCGAAGGGACTGTTCATATGGTAGTTCTTCATTTTAAAAACTAGTTTAGAAAAGGGTTTTAAACGAAGGATTTGAGATGAGTAAAGAATTTGAGAAAGTTTTCGTTTGAGTTAGGTGCCACCGGCTACATTCCAGATTGGGGGTCGGCCTACCGAAAAGTGTTCGCGCGGAATGGACCTAGCCGTTTTGAGAAAAGAAAGTAGAAAGGATTTTGATCTCGCTATGGCACTGAGGCCAAGTAGCGAGAAGAATTTGAGAAGAGCCCAAAAGAAAATATTATGGTTTAATGTTTCCAAAATGCTTTGCCAAAACTAGGCCAATAAATGCTTTTCCGCAAAATATCCTAAACTTTCCTTGTACTTAACCACATCTGCATCATTTCCGACTTGCGAGTACAATTTGTACTCACCCTCGTTTTTCCCCTCTCCCTTTTCAAAATTTCAACAGCGGGTCCGTCCGACTATGGCCCGCCGTCCGAGGAGGACCCTGATTACGAGGAGGAGGCGTTCTCCAATGAAGACTATGAAGAGTAGGGTTGCGCGTTCCTACAGCCCTCGTGCCTGTGGAATAAATAAATTTCTAGTGGTTGTAATAGGCTTGTATCGTTGTGTACTCTGTATTGCGGCCTGCGAGCCGTTGCTTGTGTTTGTATTGGACTAAGTTCCCTCTTTGTAATAATCAGAACGTTGGTAATGTACCATTTCTGTTTAACTGTGTGTACTAGCCATAATCCTTGGGACTAGTACGTCTTTACGCAGGTGGAATCCAATCTTGTAAATCGGGTGCCGACAGAATTGGTATCAGAGCCAGGTTCTTGGCCCTAGGACGTGGCCCTACAAATTAGAGACCATACAATTTTAAAATGAATAGTTGTTGAATAAATTCTTATTCTTTGCAATCCATTTTAACTCATGATCTTTTGGAAACTTGTAGATGCCGTCGTTCGCGTCCACCCTTGGAGTTGGCTATGAAGGTTTCGTGCGCCAGCTGCTGCTGATGCTGGGCACGCTTGGCTTTGGTGATCCCATGTATCATGGGGCCACCACTTCGCGCAAGGGACGTACTTGCTAGGTGGTGTGCGTCACCATCTTTGTTGCGGGTCCACCGCCTACCCGTGGACCTTTTCGCTACTTCGCCAACCGCGTCAATTGCTCCGACGCCATCCAAGACGTGTCCCGACTTGCTCTACACCGACTCCACAGTCTGTTCATGCGTGAGCTGCACATCTCTCCGCTTCGCTACTTTCCCTCTCGACTGCCGCAGGAGCTGTTCAGCCACGCTCGTACGGCCGAGGGTGAGAGCGATCCGACGGTGTACCACCTCGCTGAGCTTGTCCAATCCCTGGACGACGCGTACACCATCGCCCTGCGGGAGCTGAACTCCGTCTACGACGCCAACCGCCAGCTGGAGCAAGCCAAGAAGGAGAGCCGTGACCTTAAAAAGCGCAACTCGCACCACTTGGTGGAGAAGGCCTATCTTCACAAGAGGATCCGTCAGTTGGTTCGTGAGAACCAGCGCCTTCGTGGGAATGCCGCTTCTTCCTTCGGGGCTCCTACTCCTGCTGCTTCTTCCTCCCGCCAAAAGAAGAAGGACGTCGGCACCAGCGTCGTGCCGAAGACCGAGTACCCTACCGAAGAAGAAGGACGTCGGCACCAGCGCCGTGCCCAAGCCCGAGGACCCTACTGATTTGTCCTTGTGCACCTTTGAGCTCACTCCCGAGGATCTTCAGTTGGACCAGGGTCCGTCTGGAGTGAGGGCTCCGCCTCCCACCCTTGCCGAGTATCAAGCCAAGCCTCTGCTTGTCCGGTCGCCACCGCCTGGTTGGCAACCCTCTGTGGATGATGATGATGATGAGGGAGAAGACCCCGTGGAGGTCGTCTCTGAATCCGACTACGAGCAGGATTAGCTCGTAGCTCCCCGTTACCCTGTGCATGGGTCGCTGTTGCCCCTTTTTATTTTCCTTTTCTTTTGCTTGCTTTCTTGTCCGTCGCTTTGCCGCCACCCCACTTCAAATATCTGGGCCGCCTCTATATGAGGGCTGCCCCGCCGGTGTTCGCCGCCCCGTCTCCCTGCCTTGCCCGTGCTGCTTCTCCGGTCACGATGAGAAGGAAACCGGGAAGCCGCTCCCCGAGTCCTCGCCGTCGGCCCGAGCCGAGCGAGTTCCGGTTGTTCCTCGAGGAGATGAGGCACTTCCCGCTCTAGATCACCGTGGTAACCATCCTAGTCTGGTCAGCGTTTACCTGTTGGGTCCTGTGGACCCAGCCCCATTAGTTGTTCCGGCGCAAGTTTGTGTAACCCGTGCGTAGTTAGCTCGCGTTTTGGGCTGATGTACCGGCTGTTGTGGTATCGCGCCCCTGTTTGTACTCTAAAACTATTATGTTATGTTATGTGTGTTGCATCGTGCCAAATTTGCATATCTTAACTCATGCTTTCAAAAAAAAAAATCTGGGTATAGCTCTCCCCTCTTATTGCCTCTCGTCCTTTTGTCAGCAGATGGTGATTTTGAGCCAGGCTGGGCGTGGGGAAGTCACCCGGGGGTGAGTTCGTGGTGGTGCTCCGAGCAGAGCTAGTGGGTCCCGCCGGCTTGGGAGGCAAGTTCGATCAGTTCCAAACCCAGCTCATTCCGGTGACCAAGCTTCCTGTGGACTGCATGGGCCCTGGGTATCCTCTAGAAGGCCCATAAGGGAGCAGATGGGGGTGATCCAAGTCGGCCGATCAAGGATAGAGAGCACTCGGGTTACACGCGCCTTCAGCTCCAAGGAAGTCCCCGAGGATATAATCTATCTCCATGTAATTAGAAGATCAATACATGCATGACATGTAATGGCATAACAGCATTAGGTTCCGTGAATCACGTACTACCATGTAACTCTATCTCCCCCTACACTATATAAAGGGAGGGGGTAGAAGCCATAGGCACGAATCATCGAATCATCTGATCTTTACATTGTAGAGCATACGCTGTAATCCCCTTGGTCATCTTGCATCCAGCATCTTGATCAATCATAATCCCAGAGCATAGGAAGTAGGGCATTACCTCGGCAGAAGGGCCCAAACCTGTATAAACCTATTCTTGTGCTACCATTTAGCTTAGTTCTTGATTAGCGTCCCCTCGTACAAATTCATTGCCGGCGGTGACTCCCCAGTTAGTCACAAGTCGACACTTCCGTTGGAGGGCCTCCTTGTGATTTCCTACCTTTTCCCTCTCCAGTGCCACAAATTAGATCTTCTGAAAACCCACCAGAAAACCCCAGAAAACCAAGCCGAGTCCACTCCCCACCTTCCACCACCTCCTCGTGGAGTTCCTACCCTGAGAGAGCTAGTGGAGATGCAATTCCAAATGATTCAAGATTTAGTGAGGGAGAGAGACAATGCCCCCATTCCTCCACCCATGCCAACCCATCCACCAGCTCCACCTCCTACCCGTTCCCACATCAATGATTTCCTGAGAGCCAATCCTCACAAGTTTGGTGGATCCGCTGATGCCATGGAGGCAGCTGATTGGTTGAAAGGGATAGAAAAGTGTTTGATCATGTTTCAGTGTGGAGATATGGAGAGTGTCCAGCTCGCGGCGTACCAGCTTACTGGGGTCGCATCTGCTTGGTGGGACACCTTCTGTGAGGCTCATGAAGCTCCTGAAACGATCTATTGGGCTGAATTTGTTGAAGCATTTGAGGAGAATTATGTCCCTGATAGTATGAAGGAAGCTAAGAGGCTTGAGTTTCATGCCCTGGTTCAAGGAAGCATGACTCTGCACGAGTATCTCACTCAGTTCACTCTACTGGCTCGTTACGTGCCCCGTGATGTTAGAAGTGATGCTGATAAAATCTACTTCTTTAAGAAGGGCATGGACCCTGAAATTCGTGCTCTGATTGACTCCACCGAGTTTACCTCCTTTAAGCAGTTGTTTGCTAGTGTTGTTAAGCAAGAGGAGAACCATCGTCTGTGCCTTGTTGCAAGGAAGAGGAAGAGGGCCCAGAAGGATGTTCATTCTAGCTCTTGTCCCAAGGGACAGCGCACCCGTGGCCGTGGGCCTGCTATTCCCCCACGCCCGCGTTCTCAGTGGGTGATGTCTCGTCCTGTGCCTCAGTCAGCTCCACCAGTTCGCACTTAGATGTCTGCTCTTCCCAAGAAGACTTTCCAAGTATCAAGTGCTATGCCTGCCAGCAGATGGGGCACTGTGCTAGCTCCTGTCCCAATAAAGGTGCTGTGTCTGCTCCGGGTCAAGCTAAAGCTGTTCTGTTGAGGCCCGTGAATTCTGGGCTAGGTCGTGGAAGTTTTCCTCATGCAAGGACTGCTGTCTCTGTTGGACATGGACGGGTGAACCACGTCAATGCTGAAGAAGCCCACGCTGATCCCAACGCAGTGATGGGTAAGTTTTGCATCAACTCCATACCCACTATTACTTTATTTGATTCTGGTGCAACGCATTCATTCATTGCTACATCCTTCGCTAAAAATCATGGACTTGAAACAAATGCATTAAAGAAACCAATGCTGAGTAAATCTTTTGGGAAAGTCATCCATACCACCTTGGTATGTCCTGATGTTTGCATAAAAATAGAGGGTGTTGAATTTTTGGCAGACCTTGTGGTCATTGATTCCAAGGGAATAGAAGTGATATTAGGCATGGATTGGTTAGCCAAGTATAAAGGTCATATTGATTGTGCCTCTAAGACGGTCAAATTGACTAGTGATGATGGCAAGGAAATTCAGTTTGTTGCTAACTCGTGTTTTGAGAATCTGATTGCCCTCAAAAAGTTGGAAGGGGCCGATCTGAAGAATATGCCTATTTTATGGGAATTTCCTGATGTGTTTCCCGATAAGTTGCCAGGCATGCCGCCTGATAGGGATGTTGAGTTTGTCATTGACTTAGCCCCTGGTACTGCACCTATTTCCCAAAGGCCATACCGTCTTTCTGCAAATCTAACGGCCGAGTTAAAGGAACAAATTTAAAAGTTGCAAGAGAAAGGGTTTATACGCCCTAGTGCGTCACCTTGGGGTGCCCCAGTTATTTTTGTGAAAAAGAAGAATGGATTCTTAAGGATGTGTGTGGACTATAGATCACTTAATGAAGTGACCATTAAAAACAAATACCCTCTGCCTCGCATTGACGATTTGTTTGATCAGTTGAAAGGAGCCTGTATTTTCTCAAAAATTGACTTAAGATCTGGGTATCGCCAAATCAAGAACAAGGAGTCTGATATTCCCAAGTCAGCCTTTACCACCCGGTATGGTTTGTATGACTTCACTGTCATGTCTTTTGGCCTCACCATTGCTCCTGCCTATTTTATGAACCTAATGAACAAGGTGTTCATGGATTTTCTGGATAAATTTGTGGTTGTGTTTATCTATGATATTCTGATTTATTCCAAGTCCGAAGAAGAGCATGAGGTCTATTTGAGAATGGTTCTAGAGAGGTTAAGGGAACATCAATTGTTTGCCAAGTTGAGTATGTGTGAGTTCTGGATGAAAGAAGTATCTTTCCTTGGTCATTTCATTTCTGCTAAGGGCGTTGCTGTAGATACTGAAAAGGTAGCATCTGTGGTTGACTGGAAGCAACCAAAATCTGTGACCCAAGTGAGGAGTTTTTTGGGTTTGGCAGGATATTACCACCGGTTCATCGAAGGGTTCTCCAAAATAGCCTGCCCGATGACCAACTTGTTAAAGAAAGAAAAGAAGTTTGAATGGACCGCCAGCTGTGAAAACAGTTTTCAAGAGTTCAAAAAGCGCCTGACTTCAGCCCCGGTGTTAATTTTGCCCGATATCCGCAAAGATTTTGAGATTTATTGTGATGCATCTCGTCAAGGTCTGGGTTGTGTGCTGATGCAAGAAGGAAGAGTAGTGGCTTATGCGTCTAGGCAGCTTAAGCCACATGACCAAAATTATCCTACTTATGATTTGGAATTAGCTGCAGTTGTGCATGCCTTAAAGATATGGAAGCATTACCTTATGGGGAATCGTACTGAGATCTTTACCGATCATCAAAGTCTAAAGTATATATTCACCCAACCTGATCTGAATCTGAGGCAAAGGCGTTGGTTAGAGTTGATCAAAGATTATGATGTGGGGATACATTATCATCCTGGCAAGGCCAATATGGTGGCTGATGCTCTAAGTCGCCGTCCCGCCTGTAATCACCTCCGGAGTGAGGAGATTTCACCGAATTTATGTCAAGATCTACTTAAACTCAATCTTGGAGTGGTGAAAGTAGGCCATTTGAACTTGATGGAGTTGCAGCCCACTTTGTTAAATCAAATAAAAGAAGCTCAGAAGGGTGATGAAGAAGTTTAAGGGATCAAAGACAGAATAGTGAAGAATAAAGCACCCAACTTTTCCGTTGATGATGAGGGAGTGCTTTGGTTTAAAAAGAGGATTTTTGTGCCTAATGTCAGCACACTAAAGGAGCTCATCCTTAAAGAATCTCATGACAGTCCTATATCCATACACCCTGGTAGCACCAAAATGTATTGAATCTGAAAAGTTCGTATTGGTGGACAAACATGAAAAGAGAGGTCGCGGAATTTGTGGCCCGTTGTGATATTTGTCAAAGGGTAAAGGCAGAGCACCAGCGTCCTGCGGGTCTGTTGCAACCTTTGAAAGTTCCAGAATGGACTTCATTACTGGGCTCCCAAGGACCCAAGCGGGCCATGACTATCTGGGTCATCGTTGAAAGGCTTACCAAAGTGGCCCATTTTGTTCCAGTTCGCACCACCTATACTAGGGGCAAGTTGCCTGAGTTGTACATGAACAGAATTGTGTGTTTGCATGTTGTGCCTAAAAAGATTGTGTCTGATCGAGGTACTCAGTTCACTTCAAAATTTTGAGGCAAGCTCCATGAGTCGTTTGCGACTCGATTGAATTTCAGCACGGCCTTTCACCCTCAAACTGATGGGCAGACTGAAAGGGTAAACCAGATCCTAGAAGATATGTTGAGGACGGAGCCCGGGAACGAGACAAGGGCGCCGCCACTAAAGATGGACAAAGCATGGATAGGCGCGGGGCCCGTGGTATCAGCTCCGAGCGGCCGTTGCGCCTATAAAAGGAGAAGCCTGCCCAACACAACGGGAAGCAAGGAAAGTGAAGCCATTAGAGGAAAGAGTCACACACACCGCCTTCCAAGCCTTGAGGCCTCCGATGCATCCTATTCCCAACAGTAGCAGTAGCCGTAGAAGAGTAGAGTGGATTCTAGCCACCTCAGTGTCCGAAACTCCCCAATAAGCTCGGGGCCGGCGCCTCCTAGCCTGGCCTCGGTGCCCCTGTACTGTTTCCATCAGATTATCAACGAGGGCTGGAGTAAAGCTATTACCCGGCAGTGGGGCTCGAACCAGGTTAAAAACGTTTGTCTCGCACGGTTTGTATTTCTTTCGCCTCACCTCTCACCCCCTCTTGATCTCATCACACGACGGATCTGTACCCGGATCCCAGATTGCACCTGGCACAGTTAGGGAAGACCGCGCGGCCAGAGCCCTCGCGAGCTCGGCTGCACCCCGGGCTGCTAGGAAGGGTTGTCGTTGGGCCTCATTCCAACTAAAATTCGTCTGCCGGTCCGTGGACCCGCGGCTCGCAGTTGGCGTGTTTCCCAGACACCGACAGCTAGTGCCCACTACGCAGCCCGTGAGCAGCCCTCAGCAGTCCACTCCCTCGGACATGCCGCTCGGATGCTCACAAGAACCGGCTCCGCCAGGGGTGCTAGTGCAGCACCTTTTAAAGCCCTACATTCCCTCCGGAGAGGAGGCCACGGGGACGTCTACTACCCCCACACCGAGACATCCGGTACTGTAACATCCCAAAATTTTTAAAACCAATTTGGCACGTTAATAATTTCTTAAACTGCATAAATTAAAAATATTAAATAATTCATTATGGTTAGCATCATGGCATCATCGTCTCATGCATTGTCCTTTAATTAAAATTGTGTTTTAAATATTTTAAGTAACACCCTTGGTGGAAAATATAGCATTTCGTTTAATATGTATATAATATTTTCTTAAAGCTAATCCCGAGAGGAATTATTTGGAAATGTGTTAGTAAATATTGGGAAAAGCAAAATTATATTTCCTAAGTATTGATGTATGTAAAAAGATTATTTGAAAATGAAATTCTAGTGGAAACCAGAAAATTTAAAATGAATTTATTTCTTTCTCGGCCCAAGCCGGCCCACTTCCTCCCTTCCCCTCTTCTTTCCTCCACCTCCTCCTTTTCTTCTCTGTTGGGCCACCGAAGGCGCGCCAGCCCACTCCGCCGTAGCCCATCTCCCCTGCTCCCGCGAGTGTGGCGCCGCCGACAGGTGGGGTCCCTCCGTCAGCTCTCCTCCTCCTCTGTCTTTTTCCCCTGGTTCTCCCCTCGTCTGTTCGCCGGTCGCCGCCGCTGTGCTCTCTCTTTCCCGAAGGCTCGTAGGCTCGTTCTTCCATGCGATCGTTCGTCCCGATCGTCTCCTCCGTACCCCTCCTCTCTCTGCCTCTTAGGTCTTGTCGCCGGCCAACCCGACGTGATGTCGTCACGCCACCGGTCTGAATTTGCCCCGGCGTTGCCAACCCTGCGCGCCGCGTTAAAATTCCCCGGGCGAGGCGTGCCGATAAGAAGAGAACTGCTCATGTTTTCCCCCGCCTCGTGCCGCCGCATTGCCATTCGCCCGAGCCGGTGCGCCGTCGTCCCCTACTCCGCCGCGATTCCATTTTACTCTCCTGTCCTACCTCGGTTCCTCCATCGCATCCTCACTCTGGGTGTGGTTCGCAGGTCATCCCCGGGAAGCACGCACCGGAGAAGCAGAGCCGTGAGTTTTGTGCGTGCCGCGGGACCCATGCCGCCGTCGCCGCCGTGGTCCTGCCGCCTCCTCGTCTCTTTCAGCCCGGTGAGCCCAAGGTAGCCTCCATCTATTATCACCTTCTCGGCCAGAGGGATTGGGCGCCGGTTAATCACCTCGCCGCGCCGCTCGCTCCGTCCATCCCCAGGGTCGGCAAGACCGCCATTTTGACCGTCTCGGCTAGCTATAGCTCCCCGTGTGTCCAATTGGCCTCCGGTGACCGGTGTCGTCGTCGCCGTGTGCGCCGTCGCCGCCGCCGGAGCACTCCCCTGCTTTTTCCCCTTTGCCGCTGCGGGAGGTGCCGACTGGTGGGACCGGGGGAGGCCCACCGGTCAGCTCGCCTTGCCGCCTCGCCCTCGCCCCACGGCGCCGAGCTGCGTCCTGGTTTGGGCCGTCTAGCCGAGCCGGCCCAGCGCGGGTGGCCCCCTTTTTCTTTTTATTTCCTTTTCGAAATTTCTGCTTAATCATTATTTTGGGGACCCTAAGGTAATTATTATAATAATTTTGTGCTGCAAAAAACCTGTAAAAATTTATGTCAATTCCTTAAAAGTTTCTGGACCTATGAAAAATATAAGTTAGCATGCCATTCATGTAGCATTCATTTCTAGTTCATGGTTTATCATGAGATTTAATTATTAGTTGAGCATTTTGTGCAATTGAGACATTGTAACATCCAAAATTTTCAAGTCAAAATAAAATATTTTTGAAGCTATTTATTTTGGAAAATTTTATCAAAATCTTTAAAAAATAAAATTAGTTTGGCTATTTTTGTTTGGTTCAAAATAATCTTCCTTTAAAATTATTCAGGGAACTATTATTCCCAGCCTCGGGCCAAATCCAGGCCCGTTCTTTTCCTTTTTCCCGCGACCTGCTGATTAGTGGCCCAGCTAGCTCCTTGCGGCCCAGAGGACGCCTCACGGCCCATTTGGCCCGCTCACCCCCTCCCCTGCTCTCTCACCTCTCCCCTGCTCGGCGCCGCTGAACGCGCCGCCCCTGCCATGTACGGTGTACCGCCGGCGCCGGCGCGATGCACGGCAGCCGCAACCGCCCGCGCGTTCACACGGTGAAATCCCCATCTTGTCCTTCCTTTTCCTGAGCCACTTGCTAGGCCAGTGAGCCACTTGCACCTCAGGCTCCTCCCCGCGTGCCACGTCCTCACCGGAGCCGGTTAATCTCATCGCCGGCACAGCGCAGTCCATTACCCGGTCCGAGAGGTGTTCGCAGCGCCTCGGAATCACGCGCCCCTCTGCTTTATCCCGCCGGAACCGGAGCCTTGCCGGTTTTTCGTCGTCTCTCGCATCATCCCCTCGCTGCTGGCATTACCCGGAGCCACAAATCTCTCTCGGACTCGGCCCGACCCGGTCCCATTGCCCCCGTGGAAAATTCTCGTTCGCCATCAACCCCCCTATAAAGGCTCTGTCGCCGTCCCAAGATTTCCCCCTCCTCCACTTTTTCCCCTTTTTCCATTTTCGGTGGCAGGAGCTCACGCCGCCGCGACTCCTTCACGGTGAGCTACAAGCTCGCCCAGAGCTTCTACGGCCCCCTGCATCCTCCCTAGTGCTCCTACGCCTCCCCGATGACGTTTCCTTGCTTACAATTTCTAGGAGCGTCTCGCCGGCAACAACACTTCGAAGGATTTGGACCCCAACGTCGCCGGCTCGGCCCAGGCCCCAGCGTGCCCAATCCAGCCCGTGGTGAGCATCCCCGCATCCCGGCGATCCTCCTCTCACCTTTTGTCAAGCGAATTAGGCCCTAGAGCCACCCCGTCCCATCGGACCCCAAGGCGCCGCCGCCGTTCAGCTCCGCCCCGCCCCTGCGGCCGCCGCCGAGCCTCCCCATTTGGACTACTAGTCCTCCCTCCCCTCCAGCTTTCCAGTTAGCCCCTCGCCGCGCCCTAGAGACGCCATGGAGAGCCGCCGTCGCCCGTCGCTTCGCCGGAGGAGCCGCAGCGCAAGGAAGAAGAAGGGATGACGTCATCCTGACGTCACCCAAGCCGGACGCCGCCATATGGGACCAGTTGCCCGTGAGAACCCTCTCCCACTGATACGTGGGCCCAGAAGGCCCACCGGCCAGCCTCTCCCCTCCGTCGCGTGTCCTCGCCGCGAATGGGCCGCATTCGGCCCACGATGCCGCGTGGCGCTGCCCCTGTTTCGCCCCCGCGCGCGTCCTCCTGGGCTCCGCCGGTCCACCCGGCCCCGCTCACCCCGCGCGCACGCACAGTCGCCGCGTTGGGCCGCGTTAAGGCCGGCCCACGAAGCCGCACTGCCGCAGGCCACTTCGCCTGCGCGCGCGCCGAGCCGAAAAATGGACCAACACCGGCCTGCCCCGCCCACTCCTAGCCCAACAGAACCCTCCAGCATCTATGATTTTATATATTTATATAAAAAGGATATTAGGATTATTTTAAAATGTCTGACTCTCAAATTTTTGGTAAATTCTGTCATCATCCCTGAACAGGTCAAAACCAGGAATTTGATAGAATTGAAGGGATTAATTGCTCCTCTTTTAAATAAAGATTTAAAATTTCAACTTGTAGCAAACAAAGAGATTTATCTTATACTCATATTTTTTCAAGAATTATTGCTGCAAAACAAATTTAAAAGGGGTAGCTTATTGCATATTCAAATGTCATGAGCATATAGGCATACTATTCCCAAGGTCAATCTCATCCAGATAATTTAAACACCTAGGCTTTAGCTTAATAATATGAAAGTATCACCACAGAAGTCTTGGTAATTTTTTATCGTAGTACTATCCACTTAAAGACCATAGGAAAGCCTTCGCTAAAATCATGCATCATGTTAAAAGAATTTATCGGTATTTATTTGGCTGCTTGATTGTTCTCTGGTTTAATTAGATTACGAGGGACAGGACCCTGAGGATTTCGACAATCCTGCTGATGACCCAGATTACGAGGAAGGCCCAGGCGGGCCAATACTCTAGATCATACTTCATTTCATATATTTCTGCAAATGTTTACATTACTTTAAATTATGAAATTATGCATGCTTTGCTTTACCAAATTACTTAGTTGCAACTACGTATCGTGTCTAGATATTTCCCGAATTGTGTGTTAATAAGCACCAACCCCATCATTGAATTTAATTCCAACCTGTCATTTGTTGCCTAAGGATCTGTTATACTATCTCTGATTAATAAATCAATTGAAAATGCTTAGCCATGGCTGTCTAGGTGAAAATGGGTTGATTCCTTGCCTATCAACGCTTATGGTATAGACATGACGGATTGATCCTATCAACGTTACAACGGTATAGCCTTGCTATCAATGGGGTAACGGCATAGCTGATCGCTAAAATCCCGACTATCAACGTAATCGGTATAGACGGGAGAATTCTCATGCACTTGGGTGTTAGGTCTGCCTGAGTGCAAAGTACTGTCCTTTGGACAATGATTATTACACTCTGTTGATTTTGAGGATCCGAGGATCCTGGCCTTAGTTGAGCTCAAGGGGATCACGCCTCGCTGAGAGGGTGAGTCTGCCGCCACTTAGGAAGACATACGCCTTGCGAGGGTATGATCTTGCCTGTTGGAGACGGTACGAGGTACCGGTCTGCCTGTTTGTTCGGGGACCTTGACCACTGGGATGGCTTGGATCCGCCGTGTTTGGGAGCACGAGGTGCTACCCTGTTGTTGAAATACCCCTGATGATGATTTTTTGCATATATAGCACAATACGTCTTTGTTTTGTAAAATGGCTAAGTCATAGGTTTTCTATTATTATAGTATTACAAAATTGGCATTGGTGCAAATAAAATAACCCAGCCCCACCAAAAAGCCTAGTAGCATTATTTGCATAAGGTGAGATATTTGGCTCGCCAGCACGGTTGGTGCTTACCCTCGCCTACTCATAATCTTTTAGGAGAAGACGGTGATGATAACGCCTACGAGCCTCTTGACGAGGAGGACGTCCAAGAGGATGACGAATAACGGGCTATAGGAGGACTTTAGTTGCTTGCCTCTTTTGGGTTATGGAAGGCATAGCTTCGAAGCGCCGCCCCCTTTTGGCTTTTCCGCTGTATCTGACCCTGAAGTGGGTTCCGCCTTTTGTATTGTAAGATTTGACCTATACAGTCCCCCAGACAAATGGAGTCTCAATGTACTTTGAAAGACAACTATTATCTGTAATAAAGTGCTCTCGTTGGTCTCTTGTATGAAATGATTCAGCTCCTTGTTAATTCGTGTTGCGTTAGCAAGATCCTGGTCTAACGTAGACTACACGAGGGTCCTGGATTCCCTTAAAAATCTGGTTCTGACAGACATGTAGCCCCTCTCAATTTCTTATATGGCTATTATATTGATTGATTGAAAATGGTTACATGTTCTTATTATATTAATTGTTTGTCGTGGATGTCCATATTTACGGAGAGACTATCGAATTTTGTTATAGATGCATAGACCTAGTATGTAAGAGCTAGATGTAAAATAGCATCATGGTATGCAGATACCTAGGTGTTACAAATGGCATGTGTGGAACAAGCAAGAGCAAAAAAGGAGGAGGATTGCATGATAGGTGGGAAGATGCAGATGTGATGCCCAGTGCAGAGTTGGTAGACAAGTCCGATATTTATTATACTTGCTTGTATATCCGATACTTAGAGGTCTAAGTTTGCACCCGTCCCGCTGGGTCCTGACCCAACCCGATAGCCACGTGGTTGGGAGGGTCCCCGGTTCCAATTGAGTCAGGTTTGGGTTCCCCCTTGCCTTGACTCTACCCGATAAAAACGATTGGATTAATATCCAAAGACAGATCCCACCGCTCCCATCCCGCTAAACCCTAAACCACCACTCACTCTCAATCCAATCCCCAGCCCGCTACTACTCACAGACTCACTCTTCTCAGCGTTTCTCACAGTCTCAGTCATTGCTCTTGGTCTCCCTGTCTCCCGCACGCTCTCAATCTCTCCAAGCCCTAGGCAAAGCGCGCGGCGGCAACCCGACGACGGTTGCCTACTCGGAAGGCACGATGGTGGTCCAGCGACGGTAACATCGTGCGGCCTCTCTTTGGATCTAAATGGCACGGTGGGGTGGCTGTCTTCTCAACCCCACGATAGTGACTTCCTCCTTCCAATACATACATGGTGACGGGTGGCATCTTTCTCCCCCTAATCCTTGGCGACGAAGACGACCCACGGCTAGGTACTTCTCGGTTTCCCCTCACCTCCTCTGCTCGGTTGGGTCTATAATGGGGCGAGGTTTTGGCATCTATGATGTTGGCCGAGTCGCGGATCGAGACGACACGCCATCCGTCCTAACTTAATTAGACCTCTATTTTTTATTTTAAAACGTAGACATGATTGGGCGGAAATGCAAGATGCAACGGAGAGTTGCCAAGTTGGATTCATGTTCCGACACGAGTAAGAGTCACGGTAGGTGCAAGGTGCATGGCACAACTTTTCAAGTTGTCCTGATGCGAACATGAACGGTGACGTTGGCTTGCTTGTTGCTGACTTTGAACCGGGGAACACACGTGCATACGTAGTAAATAGTAGTTGTGGTTAGACAAACTCGGTTGGATTGGATATCGGCGAGGAGTCCTATTTTTTTTTAGCATCCACGTTATACGCTATATCTCCCCTTACTCTATTATACTGTTACATATTCACTCTATCATTTTCTCTAAATTTTCTTTACATTTTAGTATACTCTATCATTTTCTCTAAATTTACTTTAAATTTTATGCTAAATATTTTCTTTTCATAAGTTACTCTATTTAAAAATACGGTATTTTAGATAGGCGGGCTACGTCGAGAAGAAATTCATTGTACTGTGCACGAGTCTCTTCAGGGTGGTCGGAATAGCCCGTGTATGTTGACCCAGCCTGCCTGCACAGGCTTGCACAACACAAAAGGAGAGCGTAAGGCTTGCACAACACAAAAGGAGAGCGTAACAGGAAAATTTTCTCTCCTCTATGCTTTGCCCATGTACGCGCAGCCCCAAAATATTTATTTATTATTGATATTAAAAATTAGATGAACATTTAAAAAAAGCACGTTGTGTCATACATTTAATAAGGACAAAGATGTTAGAGGTCTTGGATTAGTGGAGTCGAATCGGTTGGGGTGTCGCCTCTACTCAACCAGACCCAATCTATATTGAAGATACTAAAAGCTTACCCTGACATGCACCCGACATGACCCATCAGTGACCCAAACCAATGAACCCGAGAGAGAGGAGCAGATCTAGTTCTAATTTGACCTAGGGCAGGCGAACAAGGAGGAAGTCGATCGTTGGCATTGGCGTACCCGCATCATCACCGTTTGCCGCCGTCAAGAGACATTGTTGTGGCCTAGCCACTCACCACATCATGGGTTGTTACCGCATCACTCATCGAGGCCGCCATCGTATCGCTCGTCGAGGTCACTGTCGGGCACTGCAATATAACCCCACCTACGTTGTCAATGATAGACTCATCTATAATTTTTAGCATAATATAAAAAGAAAGCAATGGCTTTGGTACCAAAAAATTCTCCCTTTATTGTCAGCCCCTTCTTTCAATTTTAGCTGCGTCCGCCCCTGGTCACCTGCCATCACATCTCAATCTATCGTGACTCAGAGAGAGAGAGAGAGAGAGAGAGAGAGAGAGAGGAAATCAGGGAGAAAGCCACAGAGGACGAGGCCGTTGCGGTTAGGAGGAAAGAGAGGAGTCAGGGAGAGAGTGGCGCGCCGGTGCATAGGGTTGTTAGCAATGGAAGTTCACAGATTTTGAGGAGGCTTCGTACTAGGCATAGACCTTGTTCTTTTCAGCATATCGTTGCGTTGGTGTATTACTATAGCAAATTTGAGAGCCCTCGAAATGAGGTCTAAAAATTATAAAAAAAAAAGTACTTAAAAAATAGTTTTAGAATCTTTGGAAGGACTACTAAAAGTTACGAAAAAATCATCGTAAATTATGATAACATATAGGCTATATAAAAATAATAAAATTTGCTACAATAATACGCAACGGTACGATACGCTGAAAAAAAAAGGCCATATTTGGCCAAGAATGGGAGTCGGAGAAGTAGATTAGTTATTGAGTTGGACTAAGATAAGTGAAAGAGATAATAGGCTTGGATCGGGCCTAGGAAGGGGATGGTCTGGACCCCGTCAAGATAAAATCGGGGAATCAACCGAATTTTCACATAGCTATCGGATAGAATCAGGAGTTGATAGGCTGGGTGCTCGGCTTGACTTTCGACGCGTGGATTTATGGCCACTTTCTCCAAAGCATATGAGGGCGGGTCCGTGCATTTTGCCCCCAATTCCTTGGTTAGAGCATGTACAACAGTCCATTAAACAGTCTCTAAACCATCTTTAAACAGTGTAATTGATAATGTAGAGGAGAGAGAGTGTGCATAGATATTTGAGTTGTCTCTTATGCAAGAATTGACTCTATACGAGAATTAAGAAACTTTGCGTGTGAACAAATTACATATAAAAACGTGCAACCAGCTCTACCATTGTATATGCTATTTAGAACATGTACAATGGTTGAGACAACAACCATCTTTAACCATTGCCATATCAGTATCACTTATAGAGATAACTTAGAGACAACTCATACAATGGTATAGATGGCCTATAAACAACTGCACATTTTTTTATGTCACTTAATCACACATAAGATTTCTTAATTCAGGTGTAAAGTCATCTCTTACATTGGAGACGGCTCAACTCTCTATGCACACCCTCCCTCCTGTACATCATTATCTATCTTACATGGCAAACCTTATAGATGGTTTGGAGACAGCTGATGTGTACCATTGTACATGCTCTTATAGTATTGTCTCTAGCTGACATGTCAACAGTTAGAGACATGTGTTGTCCCAACTAGACCTATTCAAACGCCGGGCTAGGCCGGGCTTGGAAAAGCCCGGTCAAGCGGGACCAGGCTCGATCCCGGCCTGGCCCGGTGCATCGGGCTCCAAAATTGGGCCTAGGCCTGGCTCGAAGCCCCACGGCCTGGCCCAACCACGGCTAAAATTGCACAAATCTCGGGCTTGGTCTGGCCTGGCGATCGAGCTCCCAATTGAGGCCCGAGACCGGCCCGATGGGCCGGTCAATCCGAGATGGGCCGAGCTTTTTTGGGGGGGGCGGGTCCGGGCCAGGCTTCCCATGACCAGGTCTAGTCTCAACCATTGTACAGGCTCCTTGCTCGTTTGCCCCTCCGTCCAAGCAGCGTGAGGAGGCCGACCACCGTTGTACACTCAAACATAATTAAAAAAATATTTTCTTGCCATCAAATATCTAAAGATAAACATTAAAATACTTATAGGAGTATTTTAACTAAAGTACTCACACGTTTATAGCCCGCCACATGTCCTCCCCCACCTTGTCCACCTCTCCCACGCACACGGACTTCGGCAAAAATATTATAGTAAAGGTGCATATCGATTATAACAAAACTACACAGAAAAAATAGTAAAGACGGACCAAATCTGATATGCACAGCCCATGCGGTGGGGGATGACGTGAGCAATTTAATTTAGTTTTTTCACTGTAATTTTTAATTGAAAGATCCGATTGACAAACCGTTCCACTTTTGTATTTGTTACATTTTTTTTAATGAAACTAGACCGGTCTCACTTTTTAAAATTTTGTTTTACTATAATTATGAACAAGTTTTACTATATTCTGTATATACTTTACTACTTCTCTGTGTACAGTGTTCCGACTGTATAGTACATTTTACATAACACGTTATAGTAAAGTGTTTCACAAGAAATAGTAAATACTATTAGATTTATAACAGAGGAAAGTTTTTAAGAGCGAGACTAGTCTAGATTTGTTTGGAAAAAATGTCAAGAATTTAATAGTGAAAACGGTTCAAAAAAGTACGGCAGAAAAAAGAAAAAATAAAATTATCAAAGTTAGTTACAGGGATGATAGGGAGGGACACTTGTCATCATCTAAACATAGGAGTTTCTTAGTTGAAATACTCCTAGGAGTATTTTAGATACCCAATATATAAACTCCAATCCGTATTTATTTTGTGTAGTTTCCATATTAACTTTCCCTCGAATATAAATTATTTGCATTAATAAAATCATGTAGTACAAATTAATTACTATAACATCCCAATTTTGGGATTAATTCAAAAATTTGCTTGAATTTTTTTAAAAAATTCATTTGAATTTGAACTCGAGCTGACATGTGGGCCCCTTAGGCACTCTCTCTCTCTCCTCCTCTCTTTTGCCCTCTCTGCCGGGTGGGCCTGCCCCGACTCTGTCGCCGCTCTGCTCTGCCTCCGCTCCGCTCTAAGCCGCGCGCCGCAAGTCCCTTCGGCCGCGCCGCACCCTTCATCATCACCGCGCCGCGGATGTCTTGTCGCCGCGCTGCACCGTCCTGCTCTCGCCTAGTGCGCCTTCAGGTCAGATGCGCACCCCGCGCCTATAAAGCCATGGACTACCCTACCGGCGTCGGTTTTCCCCGCTATCCCCAAATCTTCCCGGATCGGCGCCGAAGAAATCCCGTTCATTCAGTAAGTCCTCGAGCGATTCCTCGCGCCCGTAGCACCCTCATAGCATAGCTAAGGTTATCCCTCGGTCAATTTCAGGAAATTTGCCCGGTGGTGACGTGTCCGCGATGCACCTGTTCCTGTCATCGTCAGGTGATCCACCGCCAGCCGTCTTCGTCCCTCCGCGTGCCCGTCGCTGAGCTTGGTAAGCACCCACAACACCTCCTCATGCTCCCCGTTCAAGCCTTTAGCCTGTAGAGCAGTAGCCTGCGCGTGTGCTGCCGGCGAGCTTTCGGCTCCGCCGCCGCGTCCGATCACCTCTGGCCTCGGCACGTGAGTCGTTAGGGCCTTTAAGGGCTGTACATGCTGGAGTGTGAACGCTCTTAGCTGGCCATAGGCCGTAGCGCCACCGCCGGCCACGTCGCCTCATCCGGAGGAAGACGATGACGGTGAGCCGTCCGTTGTGCACCATGATTTGTGCGGAGACCGAGCCATTGAGTCACTTACACGTGGGCCCCACTTGCTAGAAAACGCTTCGCACGCTGGGTTGAATCGGTGTCGCTGCCATGCGGGCCCAGGACCCACCTGTATGCGCTAGCTTCGTGCAGAGGCGCCCCACGAAAGTACGCCTTCGACGTATCTGCTGCTGGCGGGCATGGACGCGCGAGCGCGTGGGCCATGGGCGGAATCTGGCGCTGGGCCACTTTGTTCGCCGGCTCGGCCCAAAGGATTTTTATCCTTTTCCAGATATTTAATCGTTTATTTAAATACCAATTTAGCTAATGATTTACTATTTAAAATAGCTAAACACATCCAAAAATTCTAGAAAATTTAGATAAATAGTAGGGACCATTCTGATTTTATAAAATATAAAATCAACCTATGTAATGAAGGATTAGCACTGGTCTATAAAATTGGGTAGAATTCCAATAAGAAGTTGGTTAAACTAAGATTAGGGTAATTGTTAGTCATAAAATAATTGAACTGACCTCATAAAATCTTAGGAAATAAAATGGGTTAAGAAATGCAAAAAAAAATAGATATAAAACACTTTAAAATTCCATTGCAAGGTTTGTCTAAGGTAATAACTATAGGTTTTTATTTGATAAAAACCAACAAATAATTTAGTAAATCACTTAATTGCTAGAATAAGAGCTAATCCTAGGAAATGCATTACATTAATCTATAATCTAGGGTTAAGCCCTAACTATAGAAAAATCCTAGAAAATAACTAAGTCCGATAATCTTAAACCCGTATCTAGGTCACATTTTGACGAGCCGTCATCATTTGTTGTCTTAAAACCCTAATCCCCCAATTCCGACCTATCGTACGAAATCGTATTTTGGGATATCGTAGACTATTATATAATGATAACGTTATCTATTAATACACTCTGTCATGCATGGCATATCACAGGAAAGTTAGCATCGTTACCTGATCTTATAATATAGTGTCGAGGACAAAACCTAGGTCGTGCATGCATCATGATTTCTATTTGCATTAGTAAGTAATTATGGGTAGATTGTATGATTAGACGTAGGTGATTCTGAAGGAAGGTTTGGTGACGCCGAGGGGAACCACCCACCTGAGTAAGGCGAGTTAACACTTAGGTCTTGTACATTTCAGCTTAGTGTAGCCTTGCGTAGCGTTTCAGTAAAATTTATCTTTTTTATATAGCATATTTGGTGTAATAATTTGAAATGACTTTTCTCAAGTTTTTAGTGTTTCTCATAAAGATCCTAAAACTATTTTTAAATTATTTTTTTATAATATTTAAACCACTTTTAAAATACTCTCAAATTTTGTTGAAACGCTACGGTACACTACGTTAAGCTGAAATGTACAAGGCCTTACTCTTAGATGTTGTTCGTATTAGGGAGAGATTGCGAGTTTCCCTAGTGCGGATTAACATCGCTAATATCATGTTCATTACCAAGTTTTATGCTAACTATTTTGTTTATTACTTAAATGCAAGCTTAGTAACCTGCCTAGTTGTTAATCATGTAATACTTATACATGCCTGCCCTTGATCTGTTTAGCCTTAATGACTGCCTGGATTGTCATTACTCTTGTTAGCCTATGATTAGTCTGGTAATCACTTAAACCCTACCTAATGGATAAAACTTGCTTAGACTGGCTTAGGCTTAAACAAATCTTCCGGCACATCGCCACGGAACGGTGAACCGATATTCACCGGTCATTCATTCTCTTCATTCAATTATAATATGACATATGACAGTTTGGGCTACTAACATATGACAGTTATGACATATGACATATGGCATGTTGGGCTGATTGTGTTTGAGGGTAAGGTTATGTGGGAGGTCGGTCTGGTTGGGTCGGTTGGTTGGGATAGTCCGAGTGTGATACGGTCGATGACCGTGGAAGTAGAGATTGATTGGTGGGTTGCCCCTAGAGGACATCCTGATGGTTGATTGAGGCATAGGGTGTCTGGTGCTGGGTTTAGCCAGGGCTTACCCAGGAGGAGCGTGGAGTAACACGCGTAGCGGGGAGATCGCTGCCATATGAGGGATGGTTCCAACACAACGCGTGGCCATCGCGTGGAGTACGGGTCTTAGATCGCCATCTGTAAGTGCTCTGCGTACACCCTTTGAGACCATTCTCGATAGGGACCGGCATGGGTTATCACCGAGGGTGATAAAGGCCACACTTTCCTAGGGTGACGGTCGGCTAGTGAGGGCTGGCAACCCCCTAGGCCGAGGCGGGCATGCCATGGCAATTGTGTTCCACAATAGGATTGCCAAATCCTGGAAAGATGGCGGAGCTAGGAAATGTTGGGGGCAACAGGAAGAAAGTCGGGGTGATCAGTCAAGCTGGTTTGGGGGTATTTGGTTGAGAGTTGGTCTATTGTGGGTTGTTGGAATGGTTGGTTGATCTGTTGGGTCGAGGTGCATTATTAAGATTGTGAACCTCTGATTTATATAAACAAGACAAATTCTACTTGATGCTAGTTAGGATGATTTCAAACTCTTATAAAAACATGGATTTACGCAAATAAAATAAACCCTTCCTCCAAATAAGGCCTTTTAATCACTATGTGCATTAAGGGAAGTGTTAACTAGCTAGCGTTTGGAGGACGCTGACCTCGCCTCCTTATATTCTTTAGACGAGGGAATCGAGGAGGATCCATACGATTGCCATGAAGACGACGGGCAGGACTTCGGTGGACCCGATGAGTCTTAGGGGTTGCTCCGATCAGCAGGATCTTAGCCAGAGATTCCTTTGGGTACATATTTTGGGTAATGGCTGCAAACTCTGAACAATGTTTTGTAATTTTAAGGCGTGTATTGTCCGCCTTACTAAATTCGCCTAAGGGCGTAACAGGGTATGTAATATTTAGGGATTCTATTTAATCGATGTATGCTTGTATCGGCTATGTGATCTTCCGCACTAGTGTACTGATCGAGACTAGTCCATGGGATTACGACTCTCAAGGTAAGTTAAAATTGAGGGTTGACAATTACAACATCCACAGAATAAAAGAAAATCGAAAAGGAGCATCGACTCATAATGGTAGGTCGTTAAGAGAGCTTAGGATGGCCTTACCATGTAGGGGTGAAAACAGGCAGGGTACGGGTCGGATGGGAGTCATTCCGTATCCTATCCTATTAAATTTTTTTGGGTACGGGTACGGGTAGTTAAAAATCAGGTAGGGTACGGGTAACGGGTATTAACAGACAGATAAAAACCGGTTTTTGGGTACTATACAAATGGGTACAATACGAACAATGGATACTTAATGGGTAGTGCACACCTCTTCGGCCTTATTTTCCCTTTCAATACTTGTATGGCAGGGCAAGGAACCTCCTCCACCACCACCTATGTCTTCTTGCCATGGCTACTGGCATCACCACCCTCCATTTGAACTTCATCACCGGCTGTATCTTGAACTTGGTGTTTGCTTAGGCTGTAAATCGAAGAAAAAAAAATTAGGGACCATGGTAATAGCTAAATTTAGTTTCAATGTTTCGATTCAAACAATGTGTAATAAAAAGAACATTTGTCTACACTTAGTCAGGACAACATTCTTGCTGCAGCACAATGTCTGACCCAAACCGCCCACGTTGCTTTTCTTCACTGAATATACATATTAATTGTCACCAAATTTCAACAGAAGTTTTTAGCATGCAGCAAACAAAATTCAAACACAAACCATTCACATTTGTTTAGCATGCTGCAAACAAAATTCAAATACGGGAGTAGCAACTAAAAGAAGGTTTCATCACAATCATATATGCGCTGGCCTTAAAAGGCAACATCAGCAATATAAAGTCAGCAATATAAACAGCAAGGTAACTACTAAGAAGCTGTAAACATCAAGTCAGCAATATAAACCGCAGCTAGTCAGCAATTTGAATGTTATTTTGGTGCTCAAGGTTCATGGATCTCCGTTTGCAAAAAAACATGATGCATTGTTCCAAATAAATATATATATACGTCCCTCGTGCATAGCCTAGCCCAATTGATCCATTGGGATCTGACTCAACGGCTTGGCGTTTGACCGTCGAGATGGTGTTACACCATCACGTTGCTTGCTCCAGCATGCACAGTCTCAACTATTGTGTCCGCGGTATATGTGAAGCCGTCGAGAACTATAAGGTCTCACAACAGTTACTACTAAGCCGTTGAGAGTTCGGTATATATCTGGTTTGACAACCGTGGCGTCGACGTCGAGAGACCACCTAGAGGTCGAAATCCCCGTCTTTTCCTAGTGTCTATTTATATTCCCCACCCCTTCTCTATCTATCCCCCTCTCTTCGGTAAGTATGATAAGCATTGGCGAGCTTTTGGCTGCTAGATCCAGTAAAGATAGTGTTTGGGAGCTTGCCATATCCAGAGAAGAAGAGGGTTAGAAGAACGTTCATCTTTTTTTACCAAAAAACTATATGTTAAAACTTGAATTTGTTTTTGCGAAATTTTTGCACTTGAGTATAACATTCTGTACAGTACCAATTTTTAAAAGATTTTTTGTGACTATTTGCATGATGTTTTGAAGGTTGACAACAATAAACGTAGTACTTCCATATTGTTTTTCAAACACACTCCTCTCTCTGCGGCCCCCATGATATGACGATTAGACCCCTATCATTGAAACGACAGGAGTCTGGCTATGTAATGTTTCTAAGAGTTCACCTAATTATATTAAGGTCAGACCCAGCAACCCAGCTTGAACTCAATCCTTATAGGCCGGGCCAGGCCAGACTATCAAGCTAGTCTTCGCCATGATTTCTAGCTTGACACGAATTTCAGGCCGGGCTTGGGCTTCTATTTTTTTGACGAAGGAAGCCCGGCCGGTTCGAAGATTGCAGAAATTTAGCGGTAGCAAAGTGCACCTTCGGCCAGATTCAACATTTTTATTTTATATATTTTATTAAAATATAGGCGTGGACTTGGGTACGGACGTCCGTCCCCAACGCTCTCGCGTCGGACGGTTCGCGTGGCCCATAATGGCCCATGTATGACACGTCCCAGCCTAGCACACCGCCCATGCCCACGTGATGCACCCCCATCCAATCCCCTGTTGAAGCAATCCCTGCCCCCCAGCTGCGAATCGTAGATTTGTTTCCTTTCTCTAGAGAATCGATCCCCCGTTGTCTCCCCTTCTCACGACTTGAATCAACATCGACCACTGAGACAAACGGAAACAAAATACTGAAACAACGAAAAGCAACCTCTGAAACAACGAAAATCAAGCAGTGAAATAACAAAAAAGATCATTGAAACAAACGAAAAAACCTCCAATGAAACAACAAAAACCGATCATTGAAACAATAAGAAGCGACCACTTAAAACAACAAACAATAACTACTAAAACAATGAAGAGCAAGCATTGAAATATTAAGAAGCGACCACTGAAACAACGAACAACATCTACTGAAACAATAAAAATTGCCTATTGAAACAATGAGAAATACATAATGAAACAATGAAAAATGACAATTGAAACAATGAACTTGACACTAAAACAATGAACTAGACCTCCAGAAACAATGAAAATTGCCTAATGAAACAATGAGAACAACAACTGCTGAAATAAATAAGAAGCGACCACTGAAACAACGAACAATAGCCACTGAAAACAATAAAAATTGTCTATTGAAACAATGAGAAATGACTAACGAAACAATAGAAAATGACTATCAAAACAATGAACTTGGCACACTGAAACAATGAATCTGACCTCTTGAAACAATGAGAAATGCCTACTAAAACAATGGAAAATGACTATCGAAACAATGGACCTGACCTATTGAAACAATGAGAAATGCCTACTGAAACAACGAAAACCGACCATTGAAACAACAATAAGAAGCGACCACTGAAACAATGAACAACATCTACTGAAACAATAAAAATTGCCTATTGAAACAATAAGAAATGCCTAATGAAAAATGACAATTGAAACAATGAACTTGACACTAAAACAATGAGCTAGACCTCCAGAAACAATAAAAATTGCCTAATGAAACAGAACAACAACTACTGAAACAAATAAGAAGCGACCACTGAAACAACGAACAATAGCCACTGAAAACAATAAAAATTGTCTATTGAAACAATGAGAAATGACTAATGAAACAATAGAAAATGACTGACAATCGAAACAACGAACTTGACACACTGAACAATAAAATGCCAACTGAAACAATGAGAAATGTCTAATGAAAAATCACCCTTGCGTGATGGAGCAATTTTTGTAGCCTAGTGCAACAATGTCAAAATCTTACTAGAACAACGACGCAGATACTGCTCTTTCCTGTTGAAACAAGTCCCAAACCTTACTACAACACCGAACAAAAGAGCGCTGCAACAACTACCCATGCCTATTGAAACAATTACAAAAACAAAACACCAACAAAATGCAAAAAAATCTTACCAGGAACAAAAAGGGAACCACATCAATCCCTTGCTACTGTACATCTTCCTCATGAGCCACCATTTGCACACATTTCTCCATTAACCATCACTTCCATGATAGATCTGAGAGAGAGAAGAGGTATAGAGGTTGGAGAGAGAGAGGGAGGGAGAGAGGGGGAGAGAGATGAGGAGGAGAAGGAGGAGCTTCATCATCAAATCCTCCACAGGAGAGAGAGAGGAGCTCCAACATGAACTCCTCCATTTCTGCTTAGAGAGAGAGTGAGATAGAGAGAGAGGGAGGGAGAGATAGAGAGAGAGGAACATGAGGAGGAGGAGGCGACGGCGAGGGGCAGCCGACGAGCGAGCCGAAGCGCCGCTAGCTTCAGCACGGAGAGAGAGAGAGAGAAAGAGAGAGAGAGAGGATAAGGAGTTGTGTGGCTGTGAATAATCGTGTGCTGGAGAGAGATAACGAGAAAGAGAGGGAGGAAGAAGCACATTATGATGTCCACGTTTTTGCTAGCTGCGTTCTAGACGCGCACTACGCACTACGCGCTGCTGGGCCGCGGGCGTCCGACAGTGTCAGACGTCCGGTGGGAAGCATTACCGTAAAATATATGCCTAGGCTCCTTTTTTTAATAATTTAGGTGCCCGTCGCCTAGTCCATGGATGATCTCCTGAACCACGGGATATGAGTGCCCGCCATCTGAGTGACGACCCTTCTTCTTCTTTCCCTGGAGTCATAGGGGCATTTTGTCGAGCAGCTCATGGGCGAGGGGCACACTTGGTCGGCATGCAGCGGCGGTGGTTCTTGGGGAGAAGGTGGGCGGCGTTACAGAAAAGAAGCTGCGGGTGGCAACGAGACCGCGACCCCAAATGGCTGCCAAAACACAAAGGCACGCCTTTGATTGGCATGGCAATCCATCGCCATGAACCAAACAGCCCCGGATTCCACGGTGAGGCCGCGCCCGGAGAGCTCGCATCGCAGTTTCTCCGCTGCAAATGCCATTAGAAGCCGTGTGGACGCCCTCTGGATCGTTGATCACCGCCACCGATATGGTGCCAGCGCTGCCAGCCTCTGCGCACCTCGCAACCCTCGCCATCGCCCGTTTCACGGCTACCACCCACACTGCTAGGAAGGAGGCGAGGCGACGTCATTGAAGGCTGTGGCGGCGAGGGCGCAACCAAAGGGGAGGAAGATGTCGTCGTCGTATAGATAGGGGAGAAAGAAATCAAAGATTCAAGAAGGAGAATTGGATCGAAAGCAAAGGCTTCGTGTTCTTGATTCTTTAAGGGATTGGCTTGACATGGAGCGGTTTCGGGGTAATTGTCTGCCCACGCCTGCACCTCCTGCAGGCCCAGCCGTTGCGGCCGTGGCGAGGGATAGGCGACTGCCCTCAAGCAAATGCGCTATACTCATCTAAGTCTCGGATGATTTTTCGGGTCGCAGATCTGACATCTTCATTGATGGAAAACGTGGGCGCTATACTAACAACAAATCAAAAATCTACCGCGGTAACTCAGAACACCCGTCAAAATAATTGACCATAGATCAAGTTGTCAAACGATGCACAGTGCAGCGAAAGACAAGTCGATGAAGGCATGAAGCCGGTTCGATCGATCTATGCATAGTCGTACGAAAGTAGTCGTTCACGGCGATCCCATCGTCTCCTCCTCGCTATTCAGCAACCATCCATGAAGTACGTCGTGGCCAATCCCCGCGCCGCGGAGGTCATCGACGAGCTTGCCCAGATTCGCGACCTTTCCGAGCAATTCATCTTCAATGTTCCACCGAGACGATGCCCCGGCCATATCCGAACCCCGTTTTCAAAGTTAATAAAATTATCTTTTCAACGCATCTAGTCTCACCCCGAAATTCTTTCTGGATCAACGAGAATCGATGAAACAAGATCACGTCCAGAATCTATCCGCGAGTAGATTTCATCTCTTTATTAGGTTCGCATCGATTAACGCCACTAGCATAGCAACCTAAAATCTTGCTTTGTCACGCAAGCTTGCTCCATCCGGCAACTAAGGGGTTGTTTGGTTGTACGAATGATCTCAGCTTGGCCCGTATGAGTCAGTCTGGTTGAGATGTGGATGGCTAAGGAGATGCAAGTGATTTTGTTTGGTTACCCTACACTTGTTGAGCCAGGCTGCACAGAGATGTTGTTTGGTTAACCATACATGTTAAGTGGGATGCATAAATTCAAGAGTAGGACAAACAAATTTAAAGAATAAATTCTAGAAAATCTGTAAATTTACAACGAAAATAAAAAATTTTAAAAAAATAATAGATAATCCAAAATTCAAAATAAATTTTTTTATCTTTTAAAATTTATGTGGCATGTGTCTTGTTTTGTTCGAAAAAATGTTAGGAACTCATTTTGAAATCAGATTTGTCGACGGCTGAGATATCGATCTCAAGTCAACCAAGGTTCTTCAAGAGTGAGATAGGAGACACGCCGAACAATGCGAACAGCAACGAACAGGAGACAGGGGTTTTTGTCCTGGTTCAGGCCTCTCAGGAGAGATAATAGCCATACGTCCAGCCTTTCTTGTATATCACGGGTGAATACAAGAGGTGGCTCGACGAGACGAACAAGTCTCGGCGAGATTATGGTGTACAGGGAGCAAAGTGCTATGATCAGGTGTCTACCAGATGCGTCTAAGTCGTCTTGACCCCTCGACACGCCGTAGGGGTCTTGTTTATATAGTACGGAGCAAACCGACCTACCGAGGAATATCGGGCCGGGCTAACTGCGAGATCGTAACGAACTCATACATGCCAAATACAGCCTACGGTAGATAAAGTAACCTCCTAATCTTGGGGATCACGACCTCCAATCCAATCCGGGAAACCAACGTCCGGGTCTTCACGTAGCCGTGCAGAACTCTCGTTCAAGTAAGACTCAAACAGGAATCCTAGGCCGTTACGCACCGTGCCAGCCAAGAAGGCTGTTCGGCAGGATGCATATGGGCCAGATAGAACCTTCCAGGGAGCTGGGCCCTGGTAGGCTGTTCGACTGGGCTGTCAGGGAGTGGGCCATGGCAATGGGCCATAATTCAATCCCCGACAGCTAGCCCCCGAGACTCAAGTGGAAGGACTCACTAGAGTGGGGTCTTCCTCTTGAGACTCCAAGTCACGAAGAGGGAAATTTTGCTGCTACAAAGACGTGTAACAGGCGACCGAACAGGTTATGGTTCAACCGAACAAGACTTGTTCGGGACCGGACAAACCCGATCAGTGCCGAGCAACTCCGTTGCGTCGAACAGGAAGCAACATCTGTCCGAGCAGAGCACTCAGCCTTCGATGCAGAAATCGGAAATCCAGTCCCCGAGCGCAGAGCTCGTCGTGGGAACCAGACACGCGCTCCGAGCGAAGAGCTGCCCGGTGCGAGGCGAATCATCTCATTGAGGCTGAACGTCATCAAGGAGGGATTGGATTTTTGGTAGTGAAGAGCGTACTACCGCATCCGGTAAGATCAGATCTTCCGGGAAAATGAACATAGCA
>SPJY01010848.1:1474844-1520477 GCA_005191435.1 Raddia distichophylla | reverse complement strand
CTTTAATAATAATAATAATAATAATAATAATAATAATAATAATAATAATAATAATAATAATAATAATAATAATAATAAGAAGAAGAAGAAGAAGAAGAAGAAGAAGAAGAAGAAGAGGAGGAGGAGGAGGAGGAGGAGGAGTCCTTGCCCATGCCTCTCCTTCCTTGCCTACAAGATCTCTAATTGACCCCTATCTGCATACCAGCTCCTCTTGTTCATCGCCCTCAAACAAGCATGTCCAATAGTACAAAAGAAAAAAGAGCAAATAGTATAATTGTTTCCATCAGATTCTTCAACAACCTGTGATCATGACTAGATATGGCAATGGGTACCCATAACTCGCAACCCGAAGGGTTTTACTCTATTAGGGTATGGGTTTGGGCTAATTTCTCTACCCATGGGTTTGCTAATGGGTCAATACACAAACCCAGCGGGTACGTGGGTATGGGTATGGTCATGTACTATCCAAACCCGCAAACCCATGGGTAATAATGGTGTTGTAATGACTAATGAACTACTTGTAATGGACTAATGCCAGTGTTGCTCTGCTGTCATGAACTAATTGTTATTTTATTAATTGCAGATGTTCTGGTTAATAGTTGATGATTTTTTCATTATTAAGTATTGTTGTGTTGGTGTTGTTGAAGCGTTGTCATGTTTATGTTGGCGGGAATGGGCAACCCGTGGGTACCTGAAAGCCGCATGGGCATGGATACGGGCAAAAACTCGTACCCGTCATTGGTATGGGTTTTTTAGCAGGCAGATTTTTTATTCGTGGGCATGGGTTCAAGACAATGATACCCGGCGGGTTTGTACCCATTGTCATCTTTAATCATGATACACCGCATTATGCCAAGTCCACATAGACCAACAAATCGTTGCCAGACACAACATATGCAATTTCTTTATATGGGGTAAGCATATATCCATCCAGACGAGAAAGCTTTTAGGTTAGTGGGCGTGTTTTTCGGTATCTAATTAAGCAACCAATGTTCAATGTGCCTTTTACTCTACACCAATTAATTTAAGAGCATGCGCAGCAGCCTCCGCATTAGCAGCCTGCATACGCGCTAACCGCTCACGCGCAGCACTCCCGCTCGTCCGCGCGCACTACAGTAAAATGCCGAGCCGTATGCGGAGCCTGCTACGCATGCTCTAAGGGTATATATGCCTCATTACGTAGACAACAGGACACGGGAAGATCCGCCTACATCATAGGGTGTATAGTTACAACTCGACGATCCTCGTGGACGTCCTCATATCCCCACACCGGTGACGTGCGTGCATACATATGCATCGGCTTCTGAACGTACTCTCTCCTTGAATTGAACTGTCACCACATGTGCATAGTATGCAGGAGTTTTTTTTTTCTTTTTCTGCAAGGGGCATTTCACTAAAATAATGTCCAGAGCGTTTTCAGTTTACACACCACTCAAAAAGAGTGAAGTAGGATTGCAGAGAGTGAACTCCAATGTTTACTCTAGCTTAGATTTGAAATCAGCAAACAAACATTACCACGGCCTAACACTGCTAACCCTCAGTCCAAGCCAAAATGTTATATATTACAGAAGTAAACAAAAAAATATATGATAAAACTCAAAAAAAAATCCAACTCTGTTCCATTAACAATAAAGCCAAAAAAACCAAAACGCAAACGACTTTTATCCTGGAGTACCACGAAAGAAGAAGAAGAGGCCTTGTTCATGCCTCTCCTTCGCTGCCTACAAGATCTCTAATAAATCCCCATTTGCATACCAGCTCCTCCAGATCATCGTCCTCGAACGCTTCATGTCCAATACAAAAGAAAAATAAGCAAATGCTTCCTTTAGATTCTTCAACAACTTGTGATTATGACGCGCCACATACAGCTGGTCCATATAGGCCGCCGACAAACCGTAGCCAGACAAAACATATGCAATTTATTTCTATGGGGCAAGCATATATCCATCCAGATGAGAAAGCTTTTAGGTTAGTGGGCGTGTTTTTCATTAGCACCAGATATTCACAGTAGCACTCCAGATAACCTTGCTAACAGGTCAATTAAAGAAGACACATTCACATAATTCAATCATAATTATCTCATTGCACCCCTTTTTTACAAGTTTTGCTTTGAAAGGATCACATCATTACCGAGAGAAGCCAACAAAAAAATAACTTTCAAAGGTATATCGGCTTTCTAAATCATAACAAAGGATCATTCCTCAAGCGTTCAAAGTTTAGGGAGTGTATTGATGAAACAAAAAAATGATCCCGTGCACTTAAAGGACCACCTACAACCATCATCCTTGTCGGAGAGATTAAAATTAGATGTTTCTAGTTCAGGTTAAACCATCTTATAAGCCTAAGTTGCCAATCTCTTTGATAAGCTGAGCCATATTGATATTTGTGTCATCACAGATTAAAAAAGGCTCAAGAAACTCTAATTTCAACGGGATACTCTTTAGCCATCTATCATGCCACAAATCATCCTTTTCCCCAGCCCAATAACCATTTTTACTTTTGAGGTTTATGCCTCCCTTACCCTAAGTAAATCAGTCCACACCGCTGAGTCGATTGGTTTCCACTTTACAGTAAATGCAAGAGCATCATGCAAATATTTCTTTTTCACCAATTCCTATAAAATTTCATTTCCATTCTCTAATTTCCACCATCATTTGCACAACAAGTAACATTGAGAATACTAAGGTCTTGTACCCCCCTACCTGTCGGGGATTGGATAACCCCTGCCCGGCAGTAGGTACCACAGCGGCACCCCGGCAACCTCTGCCCGGTGCCAAGGACCGGAGTCCTGCCTGGTCACCAGCGTGCGCCGGGCAGGCCTCTGCCCGGTAGCCCGTTGATCAAGACGAAGCTGTCCGGCCCGGCCCAAGACGCGACGGTGCTCCTAGGGTTTTCTGGCGGCTTGGCTCTTCATCGACTTCGTCTCTAAGTCGGTATCCGAAGTAATCTCCAAGGCATGGAAGACTTAGCATACAAGTTAGGGGTAGTTACCATGTATAGCTCTTTTCGTTTTGTACCCGTAGTCCCGAGTATAAATACCCCTCCTGCCCGAGGGCTCAGGGGGGGTTCTCATCTTCTTCTTCTATGATCTACCCGATAGATCTTACATGTCGTCCTCCTGCGCGAGGACCGTAGCATAGTGCGTGTTCATCCTATGAACACGCCGGGAACCACCCTAGATCCAATCTGGCACCAACAGGTACTCTTGTTCCTCATAGTCAAGAAAGGCTGAACGTAGGGCTATTATCTTCCTGAGAGGCCCGAACCAGGATAAAAACCCTTGTCTCCCTGTTGCTCGTTGATGGCTGTTCGCCTTGCTCGGCAGGTATTCTATCTCCCTTTCTCAAGAACCTTAGTTGACTTGGGACCGATATCCCAACCGTCGACACTACCACTCTTAGGTTTCACAACTTCATACCATCTAATCAAGTGTTTTTTATCACACACATGCCACAAAAAGTTCCTCTTCATTATCTCCATATTATTGATCACACTTTTAGGCAATAATAACATAGACATAGTATAAATGGCGAAGCTTGACAGGAAAGAGTTTATATGTGCTAATCTACCTCCTAGGGATAGAGTTATAACTTTCAAACCAATAAGACGTTTTGGACTTTCCATACCAGATCATCTCATTGCTTTACCATGTCCCTTTTATGTCCCACGAGGACCCCTAGATATGCCGGTGGTAATTCTCTCATATTGCAAGTGAATAATCTGAATACAACTTCTCGTTCTTTAGGATCCTATTAATAATTATGCACTCACTTTTGTGGAAGTTGGTTTTAAGCCTAAATTATGCACTCACTTTTGTGGAAGTTGGGTTTAAGCCTAGACATCACTTGAGATATATATAAAATGACTTTTAGCATTCCTTGCTTGATCAACATCATTAGCTAGACACAAAATTGTGTCATCAGCAAATTGTATGATTTCAGTGACTCTCTATTAAGTTTGATGCAGTGCTAGTATGCTATTGCAACGTCCAAACCTTCACGTTCAGCTTTTTAAACCATTTTGGCTATAAAATCAACCACAAATAATTTTAAAGAAAGGAGAGAATGAATCTTCTTGTCTTATTCCTTTACAACTTTAAAAAAGGTTACTATTTTTTCCATTTAGGTTAACACGAAATGAACCATTAGTTAGTACACCATTTATCAGCAAAGTCTCTCAATTTTAGACATTTACAAAGGAAGGACCAAAAAATTTATCATAAGCCTTATCAAAATCAAAATTTAAAATAACCTCTTTTTTTTTTACTGATTTTTGTATTAAGAAGAATCTTCTAGAGAGTAGCGGTCCATCCTTAATATTTATATTAGGAATAAAGATATTTTATGACTTGTTGATCAGTTTACTTATTACTTTTATTATCCTAAAAGTCAGTCTTTGTAATAATCAAGCTTGCACAGGCTATTCAATAAGAAAATATGTCTACACTTTTTATGGTATTTGCATTTGCCCCTTTGGCTAGCAGAACAATAGTACCATGGTTTAATCTTTTAATATCCAATTCCCAAGAAAAAATGTTGAAATACATCAACCACATCTTTCTTAACAATTCCCCACACTTTTTAAAGAATTCTATATGGAAATTGTCTGGACAAAGTGCTTTATTTTTCCCATACCAAATAAAGCTTTTTTAATTTCTTATTCTATGAAGGCTTCAATTAAAACCATATTATCCACAATGGACCGTTTATCCCCCCTTATCCCATAGTGTTGGCTAAATATGTTTTAAACAACTTCCAAAGGGTGATCCAAATAACTTTGTAAAACCCAATAACATGTTGTAACATATTGTCATCGCCAAGCTTATCCTAGGTTCTAGACGGTAGGCAAGCAACAAGAAGGGGCCTAAGGGGGCCTAGGCAGGAAATATAATACAAATAATTTCACCTATTCGAAAACATGTATATGATTTAATTTGTGAGACATAAAAAACAAATTAACGAATACCTTGATTTGGTGCATACATCTTTGATGAAGTAGTGGGAAATGACCATGAATTTGTGTGCAAACCTAGCTACAATATAAAACAAAAAAATTTATCATAGTTGTATATATAAAACAAAAAAAATGTATCATAGTTGTATACATAATTAAAGAGCTTACTATGCCATCCCATTCATGAGAAATAAACCAAGCATCCATAAACACATAGCAGGCGGGTAAGAGAGAAGGGAGGACGGATAGAAGAAGTCAATGTGGGAGTAGGTGTTTCTTACATGAAATAGAGAAGGATAGAATAAATTGGAAATAGATAAATATGAAAGAGTAAAAATATAGGAAATCCTAAAATTTTTTTACTAATAGTAGTTGTCTTGCAAAATCAATTTTTATGTAAGATTCCAATCTTTTATAAAACGGAAACACAAAAGTATCTTGTCTAGATTCCATTTATTTATACAAAATAATTTTATAAATTAATTTTGTCCAAATTTATTTTGGTTCTTGAATATTGATTTTAACATTTCATTTTTTTCCTAAAACATATTGAATTTCCAAATTTAGTTTTTAATTTTTACTAGAAAAAGTCCTAAAATTTAATTTGTGTTTTATAATTTCAAATATTTTCTTACTCAAAATTTGAAAATTTAGGATGTCACTCCTACAGTCCTACTTATCTATTTTGTCCCCTCCTCTCTAACTTCGGTGGTCATTCCATGTTGAGTATGAGGGGGTCATATGCTAATGTAGATCAACTTTGATTATAATATTCGATCTCTAGATTTCTTGATGGGAGGCTCAAAATCTCTTAGTTGTTCAAAAGAGCCACCCTTGGTTCCTACTGCCGATGCCTTCCTTTTCGGAGGTTGTTACGGTCCAAGATGATGGACTTATCAACACAAAACAGGTTTTTCTCGACTGCAGTGGTTTGAGCGCAAACAAAGTTTTTGCGTCACTGTGGCATATTTTGGGAAGACATGAATGACGTTGAAGTGTTTGCTTTGGAATGCATTCGTGCACTACAAGAAACGCACACAGTGTCGTTGCCCATTTTACCCTTTGTCGTCGGCCACAGGGCTAATGACGACAATACTATTTTACATGCATTTGTGTCGTCGGCATAGTAGGTAGCCAACAACGATAGTGCATGCATGCTGCCAGGGTCGACTTGGTGGTTGGCTAGCAGGACTTGTGTCATCGACCATCCAAAGCCGAGGGCACAAGTCGGCCGACCAGACGGCCCACTAACAGCTCAAACAGGGCGGACCCCACACATCAGTAGGATTTGGTAGTTGTGTCATCGGCTTTTAAGTGGGTTGACGACACAAAGCCTCATCGAGGCCCACCTCTAAGGCCCCTGCCCTTAATATGTAGGTAGGCCCAGTGCAGTTTGTGTTGTCGGCACCTTCTTTGCCGAGGACATTGTATTTTTCTGTCTTTTCCCTTTCCTCTTAAAAAAATGTTTAAAAATAGTTTGGTGGCATTAAAAATTCCAAAAATCACAAAGTAATCTATGGTTGTTCTATTTCATGTTATAGTATTTAGATGGTCATCATGAAGTTAACGTGCCGAATAGTTCGTGTAGTGGGCTCTTCAGATCATCAACTGCACCACTTTGTCTAGAAGTACTTACAAGTGATAAAGATCCTCCATGTATTGCGTATCAAATAATTTAGTTTGGTATATATTACTAAAGATGTTACACCCATTTTATCAAGTAAATGTGGCAAGAGGTCATCTATAGCATCCATCGGTGCGTTGAAAATTAGGGGGAGGAATTTGTGTCGTCGGTTTTGGTGTGGCCGACTACACAAGCCATTTGGTCACTTTATGTCCACGCCCAAGAGCATGCTGCCTAGGCATAGGATCGATTCCAGGTGACAAAAAAATTATGCGGTTGAGAACCAAACTAGAGGGTTGTCTGTGTTAGTTGTCCTTGAAAGAGGCAAGATTTGGGATGAGTTAGGGCGATTTCAAGCGCTGGCTACTACGACAACGATAGCTATGGTGTTTGGTGGCAGTTGTTCAGTTTCATCTTCCTTGAGTGCGGCCATGACAAATATGTGTACTTCCACTACTATCAGTGATTTTAATATTTTTATATGTCTCCCTATGTGGATGAGGCTGTAGGGATTGTGAGATCATGTGCAGGTCCTCCCATGTGTGTGATGAGTATATGTGATTTTGTAGGCTCTGTCTTGTGAAATACTCCATGTTCTGGATCAAACCGACTTGTGTGGATGGTTGGGATGGCCTTTAGGTGTGTTTCTTGGCATGTGGGGAAGAAACCGACGCAAATTGGCCAAAAGAAGGGACCGGCCGACCTGGCTAGGGTCGGCCGGCCCAGGGTTTGGGTCTGGTCTGGTTCGTCGTCTTCCAGAGCTCATTTCTCCCTCATCCGAAGTCCAAATATAGCAAATTATATATGCGTTTCGATCGTCTCGACGAGCTCTTCATCATGGTGTAGTTTATTTTGTCATTTGATGACTTTTCAAAATATGTTTAATTTGAACTCCATCTTTTGTTCGATTTACATAAGGCCGTTAAATCATCTTTTCTGGTGTATGCCTGCAAAACATGAGACTACACCAAAACTCGTGGAACTCGTTAATGTTAGCCTCAATGTAGTTTGAATTCATTTATTTTGTAGATATGTTGACGGTCAAAGGTATAAAATATTGCAAATAAGGACCGTCAACAATGAGTTAGGGCGATTTCAAGTGCTGGCTACTACGACAACGATAGCTGTGGTGTTTGGTGGCAGTTGTTCAGTTTCATCTTCCTTGAGTGCGGCCATGACAGATATGTGTACTTCCACTACTATCAGTGATTTTAATATTCTTATATGTCTCCCTATGTGGATGAGGCTGTAGGGGTTGTGAGATCATGTGCAGGTCCTCCCATGTGTGTGATGAGTATATGTGATTTTGTAGGCTCTTGCTCTTTGTTGAGAGTTTGTTTGGGTGCTTACTGTTGTCATTGCAATTTGGTTGTGTTGGTTTTCTTGGGTTTTGATTGTTTTATTGATCTCTTGTTTCATTGAGAGTTATATGTTGAGATGGTGTGTTGTGGTGGTGCTACGTGATGGTTTGCTTGTCTGTGTCAGTTGCAGAACTACGAGACTAGGCCATGGTAAAACTAGAGCCAAAGATGGGTGAGGCTCAGAGGTGGGAGACTAGGCCATGGTAAAACTAGAGCCAAAGATGGGTGAGGCTCAGAGGTGGTGGACTTAGAGGCTAGGCCGTGGTAAGGCAAGGAGCCGAAGACGGGTGAGGCCAAGAAGTGTCGGACTTCAGGGCTAGGCTGTGGGTGAGGCATGTGTTGAAGACGGGTGAGGCCAAATGGTGGTTGCAACTAGACGGACAAGAGACTGGAGTGAGAGCTTGTGTAGGTAATGAAGGTAAGTTTTTTTGGATGAACTAATCTTCATGATGCAGGTCGAGGTGGACCGTGGTCGGGAATGTGTCAGGACGCGAACTGGTGATTCAGGAGTCTAGAATGACGAGGAACTAGTTGCACGAAACGGTCGGACTTGGACTTAAGGATCACAAAGATGGTGATGGTGACGTGGATGGCAGACTTCAACCTGTGTGAGGATTCAAGACACGACAAGTGGCTGTGGGTGTCAAAAACTCAGTAGTTAAGTCGAACCGGCTGTGTCTAGAGTGTGTGGACCCGATGTGGCCACGTGTATCGGATATGTGGGGGATACGCCCATGTGTTGTGTACGTGTGTGAGAAAATCTCAACCATTCAGAAGTGATGAGGATATCAACAATTTATCACGAGATGTCACGATACCCTAGGCTCGTAACCTACATAAGGAGGGGGAGGGGGTGCCTCCCACTTCACTTATGGTTGATCTTGTGTTTGAGCTTTTTTTTGGTATTCTTGTTTAGTTTATTTGTTTTACCTCATTCTTGTTGCTTATGCATGATGTCCCAAGGTCGCTCATATGGTTTGAGACCTTTCTTCCAACCTTGGATAGGTTAGCGATCAAGTTTTCCCACTAGTTGCAAATCAGTCTGGAAACTTTCTTTTGCGCAGCTATCAATATTTGAATTTTATAGAAATCCATAAAAATATTTTTTCTATAATTTTAGGGCCAAACATTGTCTGACTTCCATATCCATCCGTGGGAAAATTTAAAGTCTTTTGGAAAAAACATTTGGGAGCTGTGAGGTGAACATCGAGCCCTAAATTTTTTATATGAAGTTCTTGATAAATCTCGGTTCAAGAATTTTCATATTTTTTTTATACAAGGAGTTTGAAGCTGAAATTTTGTGGGTGCAGCATGACTCACCCACATCCCTTAAGAACAATTTTCATAATTATTGGAGTAAAAAAGGGTAGCAACAACCCCTTTCTTAGAGGACAAGTTTTTTGCTAGAATCTTCTTTTGCTTTTCCGAGAGTTACTTTGGCCATTTGGCTTGATTAGCTTTTGCTAAAGTCAGTTTAGCTTTGATTCCATCTTATTTGCAAGGACCATGATTTGAAAAATCACAACATATTTGCATTGATTTTATCAATGCCATTTAGGGTGCATGCAGTTGTAGAGTGCTCAAATTTTTTATGGTTGGTGGATTCAAGAAGCAACTGTTCAGAACAATCATTCAAAACTCCTATTCACCACAAGGAAGAAGAAGAATCATATTACTTGGAAATCGAAAAATGGGGGTTGCCATGTGCACATGCAAGGAGGGGATTGGTCTTTATGATTTAGCGTAGATCATCAAATGGTCCCAAACGTATATGTGCCTGCATGTATTATTATAAACGAAGAGCGTATGCACGCGCTCAGTATATACATGTACATGAATCGTCGCCTAGGTATACAAAGTGTAACTCTGAAACGTACGTAAACTGGAACATAAACTAAAGCCTACCTATACTCATTCTAACTAGCTAGGTAGGTAGGTACATAGTAGTAGTACGTACGTAAACTGGATGCCTAGATGTACAAGCAAGCGAGCTAGTAGGTGCAGCATAGTAGTACTCCTGTTGCTTCCGGCTCGATCTGCAGCCTCATCTCGCGGTTGAACCGCGCGATGAAGTCCTCCACCCTCCTGTTCAGCTCCTCGTCACTAAGCTGCCAGTACTCTTGCTCCTCCTCCGCCGGCCGCCTGCTCCCCTCCGTCGCCGACCGCCGGAGCCTCCCTTCGTCTCCCCCGACGACGATGCGCTTATCGCTGTCGTCAGGTGGTTCAGGAGCAAGCGGTGGTGCGCACTGATCCCCTTCGTCCTCCTCCCCGACATTCTTGCTGGTTACTAGCCTCGGCCGCCGCCATGGCTCCTCTGCCTCGGCATATGCGTAGCCGTAATCGATAGCCGCGAGCTCGTCGTCGCCGCCGCCGTCCTCCGGCAAAGACCTATTTGGCTCGCTCCCAACGTCATCGTCGCCGTCATCTTGTTCTTCACCATGGCTCCTCTTGGTGGTTGGTTCAATCGCTACATCTCCTTCTCCTTCTTTGTCTCTCGCAACCAGTGAGTCGTTCATGTCAGTGGCCAGCCCTCTCGCTGGTGCTTCACCGCTTTCTTCAAGCTTGATCAAAGCCAGCAGGTGATCCTTCATCTCCATGTCGGCGTCTCTTTTGGCCCTGCAGCTGACGACTCCATCCACCATTTGCAGCGGTTCACCGCCCACTGCATCGGAGACATCCACTGTGACCTCGGGCACGCCGGAGGACGCCGGCGGCAGCGCGTCACGGCCTTCCTCCTCAACGGCCACCGCCGGCTGATCACCGTCGCCGTCGCCGTCGTCCCCGGACGGCGGGGAGGCGGGCCTGAAAAAGAGCATGCCGGAGTCGGCGGCGATGATGGCGATGATGGAGTTGGACATGAGGAACCAGAAGGTGGTGTCCCCGGCTAGCGTGGACGGCGGGAGGCGCAGCAGCGAGACGTAGAGGATGGGCAGGGAGATAACCAGCGCCGAGACGGACACCTTGGTGATCACCTGCGGCTGCCTCATGTTATTCACCACGGGCAGCATATCACCAGAGTCTACAGCACATATATGTCTTGGTATAACTACCTAGCTTGGTTTGTGGTTAACCTTGTGGTACGTGTCTGTGACGGCCGGATCGGAGTGAATGTTGGACGGTTGCACCCGCTGTTTTATAGCAGCTTGTTGTGTGGCTGCGTTTGCTGGGCGCGTGCTGGGGCTTAATGATCGCTGTTTTAATGATCGCTGTGTGTACGTGGGGGTGTGTGTGTCCTGCTAGTGCTTAGTACTGATTACTCCTAATAATTACTTAGGATCGATGACACTTGGCGCATCAGAACCAAACTCCCAAGCCCATATGGCGCTGCAGCAATTAAATGGAAGATCCACCTGCTCGTAATCACAATTAGATGTGTCCATTAGATCTGTTCTAAAATTCAAGCTTACAACCTACTCTTTCTTATATGTTTTTTTTTCATTTTATCCTCGCTATTACAATTTTTTTTAAAACACGTAGCCGGTTCATCATGCCACCCCCCCTACGGGTGGCGCCACTCATCTTTGAGGCTTCGTTTGGCAGCCAGGTGAGAAAATCCCAGGGATAGATTTCCCACGAGGGGATTTGATGGTTCAATTAGAACCCCGAGGAAACATCACCCGCGCGCTTAATCTCCCCGGGGTTAATGCAGCCAAACACGACACCGGAAAAAATGTGCTATCTCTGGATTAATACCTACGTTGTGCGTCACTTGCGGACTACATTAGTGTCACGAAGCTGTATGTTTTCAGAAGTTGTTGCATAAATTTTGTACTAAATTATAGAAGTATTGACTACATTAGTGCGAGACGTTGCAGATCATGCCGGCATAAAAAAATTAGAGGACATAAAAAAATTTAAAACTTTAAAATTAAAACATATAACTAAGAAAAAAAGAAAATTAAGACCAAATTTCATAAAATTCAAAATTTTAGGGAAAGCATAAAATAAGATACTTAGAAATTTCAGAAAATGCAAAAAAAAACTATAGCAGTAACACAACTATTGCAAATAACAATAATTTGATGTACTATGATACATATACAAACTTCATCAGAAAATAAAATATACGTAATTAGAATTCAAATTTACATGCATCATGGTGCATAACAACATTAGCCTCAATGATTGTACCAACACACCTTTCACAAAAGGGAATTACAACATGTAAACACCTGTTTAAAAAAAGAACATGTAAACGTATGATACATATTCACATAGCATTCTGGAAGCCCCCAAAATCAACATCCAGACAAACAAATATAGATATTTTCCATCTGGCACTGCATCAATTAAATGAAAGATCTACCTGGTCGTAATCACAATTAATTAACTACTCCTAGTTAAGAAGAACTGCGGCCGTTCAGTGAATTGAACCCCCTTGTTCGGTTTCAATCAATCGGGCAAACCGATGGTGCTCAAGGGCAGCACCTGGCGCAACAGCAGGGGAACATTCTTTTTTGCCCTCAATTTCGAAGGCAACTGAAAGCACCAGGCTTAACTCCGCAGCGTCTGATTACATATGTCACAATGATTGCTTGCCAGCTGATCAACGCCACGGTGCAACAAAAAAAAGAAAACTAATTAATTAAAAGTCTCCAATTCGATAATTAGTAAAACTATATTATACTTCACTTGTTTCGAATGTTTCGTCTTTGATGGAACAGACATATATATATCGGCATGTTGCTAATGTATTCATATTTCTATCAATAATTGGGGAAGTATCACAATATAATGAAGGAATCATGAGCCTATGGCCACGTGTTCGATCCTATATATGTGTACAGCGATCTATGCGCTAACTTGCGATCTACATGTGACATGCATGGTTTGGGCCATTTTCAGGCTTCCTATCATTGATTCAATCATATGCAAAATGAATCAATGGTTTCTTGTTCTTATCTTGTCAATCGTAATCGATCGTCATCAGAACAACCATCTCTCCATCTCACCAAAGAAAAAATATATATAAACAACATGTTCAAAAAGGAACAAAAAAATAGAAAAAACACCTGCATACCTAGATATGGCGATCAGACAAGTTGCCCACAGTAGTGTGTTACAAACCCACGGCCGGTCCTACAATTTGGAGGCCATGTGCACAATTGCACATGCAAGGAGGGGATTGGTCTTTACGATTTAGCGTCGATCATCAAATGGTCCCAAACGTATATGTACCTGCATGTATTATTATAAACGAAGAGCGTATGCATGCAATGCGCTCAGTATATACATGTACATAAATCGTCACCTAGGTATACAAAGCGTAACTCTGAAACGTACGTAAACTGGAACATAAACTAAAGCCTACCTATACTCATTCTAACTAGTTAGGTAGGTAGGTAGGTAGTAAGGTAGGTACTACGTAGCTGGATGCCTGGATGTACAAGCAAGCGAGCTAGTAGGTGCAGCACAGTAGTACTCCTGCTGCTTCCTGCTTGATCTGTAGCCTCATCTCGCGGTTGAACCGCGCGATGAACTCCTCCACCCTCCTGTTCAGCTCCTCGTCACTGAGCTGCCAGTACTCTTGCTCCTCCTCCGTTGGCCGCCTGCTCCCCTCTGTCGCCGACCGTCGGAGCCTCCCTTCGTCTCCCCCGACGACGATGCGCTTATCGCTGTCGTCAGGTGGTTCAGGAGCAAGCGGTGGTGCCCACTGATCCCCTTCGTCCTCCTCCCCGACGCTATTGCTGGTTACTAGCCTCGGCCGCCACCATGGCTCCTCTGCCTCGGCAGATGCGTAGCCGTAATCGATAGCCGCGAGCTCGTCGCCGCCGTCCTCCGGCAATGACTTATTTGGCTTGCTCCCAACGTCGTCGACGTCGTCGTCTTGTTCTTCACCATGGTTCCCCTTGGTGGTTGGTTCGATCGATACATCTCCTTCTCCTTCTTTGTCTCTCACAACCAGTGAGTCGTTCATGTCGGTGGCCGGCCCTTTCGCTGGTGCTTCACCGCTATCTTCAAGCTTGATCAAAGCCAGCAGGTGATCCTTCATCTCCATGTCGGCGTCTCTTTCGGCCCTGCAGCTGACGACTCCATCCACCATTTGCAGCGGTTCACCGCCCACTGCATCGGAGACATCCACTGTGGACTCGGGCACGCCGGAGGACGCCGGCGGCAGCGCGTCACGGCCTTCCTCCTCGACGGCCACCGCCGGCTGATCACCGGCGCCGTCGCCGTCGCCGCCGTTGTCGTCCCCGGACGGCGGGGAGGCGGGCCTGAAGAAGAGCATGCCGGAGTCGGCGGCGATGATGGCGATGATGGAGTTGGACATGAGGAACCAGAAGGTGGTGTCCCCGGCGAGCGTGGACGGCGGGAGGCGCAGCAGCGAGACGTAGAGGATGGGCAGGGAGATCACCAGCGCCGAGACGGACACCTTGGTGATCACCTGCGGCTGCCTCATGTTATTCACCACGGGCAGCATATCACCAGAGTCTACAGCGTATATATGTCTTGGTATAGAGCTACCTAGCTTGGTTTGTGGTTAACCTTGTTGTACGTGTCTCTGACGGCCGGATCGGAGTGAATGTTGCACGGTTGCACCTGCTGTACGTTTTATAGCAGCTGGTTGTGTGGCTGCGTTCGCGGGGCGCGTGCTGGGGCTTAATGATTGCTGTGTGTACGTGTGTGTGTGTCCGGGCTCTAGAGAGTGCTGCTTAATTGATTTGTGGCGGCGTCACTGTGGGCGCCGGCCTGGACGACGTACTGGAGGCGGAACACGGAGGGCATGCAGCAGTAGGGCGTGCGGTGCGGGTTGCAGAGGCGCGCGGGCGCTGCCTGTTTTGGTGAACGAGCGTGGGGGAGTACACGCGGCGTGGGGATCTGGGGAGCCCGCGGTGAGTGTGCGCATGCAGGATGCAGCTCTGCACATGCATTGGAGTATTGGACGACAAGCAAACGGCCACCCGCTTGCCCACGCGCCCCGCGGAAAAACGGCAACGGCTTTTCTTAATTTCTTCACCATGCATCATTGCAGCTTGCCGACCAAGAGTGAGTTTGGTCTGGCATCGTGTTAACCATTTCAGTGCCTGATGACTGGTGTGAATGTGACGTAAGCAGATAAAATCGATTATATCTGTCCAATCAGACGACTAACTACAGTCATCTGCAAAGCGGCTATTTGTCCATGTCCCAACAAGTGGCGATTTGTCCATGTCCCAGCGCCCCGTGGAAAAACGGAAAAGCATTCCTACATATATAATTCGCTTTTGCTTCATGGCAGTCGCCTGCCCGCCGCCGCGCGTTCGCCGACTGCTGGGCCTGCGGGAGGCGCAGGCGCGGGCAGGCGACTGCCCTCAAGCCGCTCCCTTATAATTTCAGTTATGTTCTAAAATAATAATCCGGTTATAGGATCTCCCTTCAAGATTCATGCTTACAACCCGATCTTCCTCGCATGCTCTTTTCTACCTCATCATCGATCCCATCCGGTTAGAATTTTCGGAAGAAAAGACAGTGAGGTTTCCATGTTACCCTTCAGCAGGTGGTACCTCGTCATTTTTAAACGGACAAGAGGAATAAAGCCCCGGTATTTTTTTAATAAAGTTCTAGATTAGATGTGTCCATTAGATCTGTTTCAAAATTCAAGCTTAGAACCTACTCTTTCTTATATGTTTTTTTTTTGCATTTTATCCTCGCTATTACAATTTTTTGAAAACACGTAGCCGGGTCATCATGTCACCCACTCACCCCTACGGGTGGCGCCACTCATCTTTGAATGGGGGAATAAAAAACCAGGTGTTTTTTCCTCAAAAAGGGTCATTTTCTAGAAGACTGCCTAAAGAGCAAATGTACGGATCTATCGTACGATATCTGGTTCCATACGATCAAAACTATAACCGGAAACGATGAGTCGGACGCTGCCGCCCGCCAGGCGCCAGCCCGTAGACGTGCACGGGATTTTTGCAGGGCGTCCGCGGCACATATGGAGCGCCCTTCATGTGCAGACGCCTCGCTCTCAATGGCCTACGTACGTACGCGAGCCCCTGCGTGATATCAACACAACTCCTTGATTTTTGTAGCGATGCCCACGTCTTCCTTGGCTTCTCCTTTTGTTCACCGTTGCAGCTTGGAGCCACGCGGATCGTTGCCTGCTTAGGCCTTCTCTCTGCTTAGGCCTTCTCTCTGCTTCTCCCTTCATTTCCCATTTGTTCTCTCTGCTCCTCTCTCCGGTAAACGAGCTTGATGAGTTTTTTTGTGCCCGGATCTGGTGAACACGACGTGGAGGCTTGTCGGATCAGGAGGAGAAGATAAAAAGGAGGTCTATACCTCATTCCTGCGTGAAACTTTAGCAATGCACATGTGTAGAAAACTTATGAGTTTCACAATGTTCTTTGTGAAACTCCTCATTTGCATGGGATAATTTTTTGAACAATAGTGAACTTGAGGTTTGTTGGTCCTTCATCAGGTTTTGTCAGCAACCTATCAAGTTTCATCAATACTTCTCCAAGTTTCGAAAGAAATTATTCAACTTTCATCCATTTTATGTCAAGTTCTAGCAGTAGTTTTTTTTAAGTTTCATCAATAGTGTTTCTAAGTTTTAATAGGCATTTCTTCAAGTTCCCTTCATCGACACTTCTTACAAATTTTAAAAGAAATTCTAAATTTCACCCATTGTACCTCAAGTTTCATTAGTAGGGTTTAAAAGTTTTAATAGGAACTTTTTCAGTTTTAATACTAATGCCAGATCGAACATTCGATTTGAGATGCATGTCGAATTAAACTAGCACAATAATCTTGAGCCTAGAGGCGTGCTAGGCGTCGTGCTAGCTTATCTCCACGTGCTATAAACGGAGATGTTTGTATATACTCTATACATTACTAGTGATGCTTATGCGCCCGTGGCACGCTGTCCGGATGGCGTACGGACGTAGCTATGGTGGGTTTGGTCTCCACCGGATGTTGTTTGGCGGGCACCGGACTTTCTCCTGCGTACGAATGCTCTGGACAGGCTTGTTGATGGTTCAATAGATGTTGTCCGATGGCCTCGGACAGTGTTCGGCGGAGGCGCTTCATGGCGTCGTTGCCTCATGTTGTGCCACGTGTCGCAACCCGAGAAGCACAATGGCCGCTTGTTGTCCAAACGGCGTCCGGTCGTCACCGGACTGGGTCCGGTTATCGTTGCGCCATGGTCTTTCCGTGGAAGGTGTTCTTCCGAACGAGTCCAGTAGGCCCTGGTCCTAGGGTCCACTTCCCACCGAACGTTGTCCGGTGGAGTTTCTTTTTGCGTGGTTTTTTAATTCCGGACTGCCGTTTTGTTGCTTGAGCGAACGCTGTCCGGTGGCAATCAGGCAGGGTCCGACGGAGTCACAAGTAGGATTCGCAAAAATATGCCGCTGCGGGCGCTGGTGCAGGAGTTGAACCCTGGGCTATGGGGAGAGAGTTAGCTCCTCTGGACAACATGCCAAGCCACCCACGTTGTGTTGTAGCAACCGCAATTTTTTTTAAAAGATTAATTTTGTATGGACGGTTAGATTTTATTTGACAATACGATCGAACAGCCGTGGTTTTTTTTACAACATGGTGAGGCGGGGGCAGCCAGGGATGCAGAGCCCACAGGCCGGCTACGTGGACGCACCATGAGCCGGTCTGCAAAGGTTTTGTGATATATATAGTTAGATTTTTTTAGATGCTGCGTACATTATAAATTTGCATTTGTACGTGCATGCGTATGCAGCATAACGTCAACTACACGATGCTTATTTTTATCAAATGATTTCGCGCTGATATGTTCAGGTGAATAGGAAAGATAACAAGGAATTAATCAGCTATACCATGATTGTTTCTAGTAGGAGTACCTGGTCAACCCTAGTACTTCTACTACTCCTAATTTACTACTCCAGCTAGCACTTACTACTCATTACTCCTAATAATTACTTAGGATCGATGACACTTGGCGCATCAGAACCAAACTCCCAAGCCCATCTGGCGCTGCAGCAATTAAATGGAAGATCTACCTGGTCGTAATCACAATTAATTAACTACTCCTAGTTAAGAAGAACTGCGGCCGTTCAGTGAATTCAACCCCCTTGTGTGGTTTCAATCAATCGGGCAAACTGATGGTGCTCGAGGGCAGCACCTGGCGCAACAGCAGGGGAACATTCTTTTTTGCCCTGAATTTCGAAGGCAACTGAAAGCACCAGACTTAACTCCGCAGCGTCTCTGATTACATATGTCACAATGATTGCTTGCCAGCTGATCAACGCCACGGTGCAACAAAAGAAAAGAAAACTAATTAATTAAGTCTCCAATTCGATAATTAGTAAAACTATATAATACTTCACTTGCTTCGAATGTTTCGTCTTTGATGGAACAGACATATAATATCGGCATGCTGCTCATGTATTCATATTTCCATCAATAATTGGGGAAGTATCATAATATAATGAAGGAATCATGAGCCTATGGCCACGTGTTCGATCCTATATATGTGTACAGCGATCTATGGGCTAACTTGTGATGTACATGTGACATGCATGGTTTGGGCCATTTTCAGGCTTCCTATCATTGATTCGATCATATGCAAAATGAATCAATGGTTTCTTGTTCTTATGTTGTCAATCGTAATCAATTGTCATCAGAACAACCATCTCTCCATCTCACCAAAGAAAAAAAAAATATATAAACAACATGTTCAAAAAGGAACAAAAAATAGAAAAAACACCTACATACCTAGGTATGGCGATCAGACAAGTTGCCCACAATAGTGTGTTACAAACCTATACCTAAGTTGGACCCACCCCATACCTATAGCCAAACCCGTCCATGAATATGGGATGGGTATTAGAAACCCAAACATGGTATAGCGTTGGCAGCCCTTACGTGGAGCCTCATGCCTCAAATACATATGTCGGGTAGGAGTAGCTAGATAACAATTGCGTCTATTATTAGGCGTTGGTAACCCTCATGTGGAGCCTCAGGCCTCAAACGCACACGTGGAATAGGAGTATAAGACAATTACATTAGGACTCAAACTCGAGACCTCTGATTCTGATACCATTAAGTTGACCAATTCACCAAAAATGTTAAGGTGAATAGAGAAAGATGGGCAATTCACTTATACTTTTCAAAACTCCTCCTCAAAGCCTCAGACCTCAAACATGTGGAATAGGAGCTGACAACAATTGCGTCTACCAGAACTTGAACTTGGGACTTCTTACTTTGATACCATATTAAGTTGTATGTACCAATCAGTTCATTGGAAAGATTAAACTAGTGGGAAAAGATAAACAGTTCACTTGTTCTCTGCAACACTCCACACATGAAGCTCGAGGCCTTAAACACATGGAATATAAGAGCTGACAACAATTAGGTCTAGCAAGTTTTGAAACCGAGGCCTCCGGCTTTGATATTGCATTAAGTTGTTGCGCCAATCAGATCAATCAAAAGGCTAACCTAATGAAGAAAGGTGCACAATCCACTTATACTTTTTAACAATAGAGCTTATCGGGGGAGACTGTAGCCATGTAGGAATGAAGCTCATGGTCTACACTAGATCCCACCTCTTCCAACCGTCTTCTCCCATTACCATCCAAGGTCACTTGGATCATGTTGCCTCTTGCTAGCTTGGACCCAATGACGATGCTCAATACAAAGACAGATGAAGATAAAGACGAGGCGTAACACCATAGGCCATCTTAGAGGCAAAGGAGAGGGCCCATGGGAGCTAGGAACTAGTAAGGAGGGGAAGAGGGAAAGAGAGTAAGCTCTAATGGAGTGGTGTGGTTGGGGAATTAGTGAGATAAAAAAAAAGGGGTACAGTGAGGTGGAAATTTTCTTTTATGAGTGGGTTCCACTTGTATCAGCCGGTTCTAGATGGATATGGGTGAAACAATACCCCTCAACTAATATTCGTGAGTATCAAATTACATTATACCAGTCGAAACATACCCATGGGTTTCAAATTACTCACCAAATCTATTCTTGATGGGTTTTTACCCAAATTCGACCCAATGGACATCCTTACCATAGGGGCATAGGTGTGGGAGGTTGACCATGGGTACATGAGTAGTAGACAGTAAGTGGCAGGTCATACCTAACTATAAAATCAACCGCAAAAAGTCATGCCCAAACCTATGCTTGTTTAGAACGCTCAAAACTGTAATGTAAGCCTTCAAGAGTTTTGAGGAGTCAATTTGTTTGGTTTGGCTGGTTTTCAGGGCTTAAAAAAGTAACTTTAAAATATTCAAGAAATAGTTTGGACAATCAAAGCTTGTGGCTGAAAGAAATGGCAATAAGCCATAGTCGTGATCCAAGCCAAACAATGACTTCATATAATATTTTTATCTTTGGGTCAGGCTAGCTAACCGATGTCTCCAAGTTTCCTTAGAGAAAGTAGTTATGCTTTATTTTGAAAAAAGTGTTCCCCTCTCCCCCTAAACCATGGGTGCCAACATGCTTTTTTCCATGAAATTGAATATCATGCAATTGTGGTCCCGTATTTGTGTAAATCATGTATATGTTGTACTTTGAACGGTTAACAATGGTTTTTTTATGAAGTGGCACATTCAACACCCTAGATATTTTCATGTAATGAAAACTACATTACATATTTGATTTCCTTGTAATTACTTTAGCTTATAGGGATTTCCACTTTTTTTAGAATTTTTGTCCATTTTATGAATATTCAATGTTCCTGCTGTCCATAAAAATAGGATAAATGCAAAAAAATTCTTAAAATTTTAGAAGATATGAAGAAAATTTTAAAGAGTTCATCAAACTATATTAGGAACTCAAATGTTGAGTTTAGTTTGGATTTCACAGCACCATTGTATGCCAAAAAAGAATGATTATATATGTGTGTGTTTTTAGGAAGCAATATGACTTTTCGTGTTCACCGACAAAGAAGAACTATTTTCTTTTCATTTTGTATTAAACAACTATTCTTGGTAATTAGCTAGGTTATAAATGGGCTTATTAGGATTCAAACATGTTGTGCCCTTAATTGCTGCCATGAAGACAAGCAACTCAATTTAGCGGTATCATTTCTTAAAACTCTCGAAATTCAGTTTGCAATCATTTTGTTAACTTAATCATTGTTCTTAGTTTGGTGTTGGGAATGTTTGCCATCTCGGAAAATGTGGCACATATAACATATTGAGGTTTGGAAAAAAGTTAGCTAGATGGGCCGTTAAAAATGTTCAATTAATAAAATTGGTTTCAACCTGTCAACTAAAGCTATCGGGCTAAAGCCTTGCAGATGAGATTACCAAATCTATCCATCTCTATTGCTAATCTAGAAGACAGCTAACCTTAGCAAATGAGATGATACTGAACCATATCTGTATCTGCAATCTGAGTATATTATTTGCAACCTGATTAATCTCCACATTACGGGTGGACTGTTGCTCTGACTCTTCCACGGCAACATCTTTTCTTAATTTCTTCACCATGCATCATTGTAGCTTGACGACCAAGAGTGAGTTTGGTCTGGCATCGTGTTAACCATTTCAGTGCCAGATGACTGATGTGAATGTGACGGAAGCAGATAACCTCTATTATATCTGTCCAATCAGGCGACTAACTACAGTCATCTGCAAAGCTGCGATTTGTCCATGTCCCAGCAAGCTGGCACGAGGCATGTGCGTAGGTGGCTACGCTTTGCAGCGAAGCCTCTCATGGCCATGGGTGCCACTCTACGGCACCGTACGCTTGGACCCGGGGCGTGCAACTTGTGGCTGCGGGTGCTGCTGGCTTTTAACGCGGAGTCAAAGGAGGATGCGGTGGGGCCATGATTGTGCCGGGCACATGCGGGTGCGGCTGCAGCATGCCAAGCGAACCTCGCGAACGATGCCCTATGTAATCAATCGTTCACGTCATCATGACCGATCGATCACACAATCAATCATTTTAGAGCAAAGCTAGGATAAGCCGTTAAAGATGATGCATTGAATAGAGTGTCTGATAGGACGACGGAATCTTTTAGACAACATCATCATTTCCCTTAGCAACGGCAACGATAACTAGTTGTAATTGATGTGCGAAGCAATGGACATAATAAACAGAAGGTGACTTTTTCATGATTAGTGTTTTCAATCCTTTAATTTCTCCTCTCATGTTGCTAGCCCATCATAACCATGACCACGAATGTGACTTATAGTCAAATGGTGACTAGCAAGCAAGGCTTCAATTGCTTCCTTAAGTGATAAAGAGGTAGTACCATGTACATGGACAACTCCAAGAAAATGTTCACATGGTCTTCCCAATGTATCAACATAACGCAAACAAACAGCTAGTTGTTCCTTATGTGATATGTCACTAGACTCATCAGCTATAATCGCATAGTGTTCATTATTAAGATCTTGAAGAATTTGCTTTCTAGTCTCTATGGCACAACACTGAATAATTTGCTTTTGTATGTCTGGAGAAGTTAAGGTGCAATTATCTGGAGCATTCTTCATAACAAATTTATCCACCTCTTCACTACTTCTTGCAAGCTATTTAAAAGTTCAAGAAAGTTTCCTATGTTATTAGACTCTTCACCTTCATCATGACCACAAAATACCAACCCTTGTCGCAAAAGAAACTGCAAACATCTTATTAAGTAAGTCAATCTGATCTTGTAAAGACGTAAATCCTCGTTGCTCACCTTCTCAATTTGAGTATCAATTGCTGCATTAGGGGTCAAATATAAGTTGTATTTTTCTTGAGCTGTATTGTGAGCACATGTTACATCACCCATATGTTTCGTAAATGCACGTTCTCCACGATGCCAGTTTCTCCAACCATCATCAGTAAATGTATAAGACCCCTTGCTATTTTTCTTTCTAAACAAGTAGCATACAAAGCAAAAGGCAGCTTCCTTCTTGATACTATATTCAAGCCACTCATATTTATGTAAATATAAAAGATTGAATTGACGGTCCCTAGTTCCAACTCTTCTCCTCTCAAACTCATGTGAATAAGGTTTGAATAGACATTTAAAAATATATGCTCTTCGAATAGCATCTTACTCATTGATAACTTGTAACTGGCAGCCTTTCCTCTGGATCATGTGGAAGACGACTGATATCAAAAACCGGTGAAGGTGGCGGCACTGTAACATTTTCAAGTGAGGGTGAAACTAAAGATGAAGAAGCTGGCATTGGATTAACAATTTCTTCGATTATCCTCTCTTGCTATAATGTGACTTCTTGTTCTTCATTTTGATCTTCTGCCACAACCACATCCGGTGCCGGGGACGGGGAAGAAGTAGCAGCTTTCTTTGCCTCATGTCTCCGCCACATAGATGCAATATCTCCGGTTCTCTTCATGTTACAACAATGATTCCTATAATATTTCATATGATTTCATCCATTAGTCCATTACGGCATTACCTTCTAAACATATAATATCAACTATTCAACTAATCAACATCATACAAAAGGCCTTAAGGGAATTAACGTAGTACGAAACAAAAGTACAAAACCAATCAAAAAGTACAAACCGAAGAAACTTGACCTTGGGTCTCACAGACTCAGTGACTCACAGTCACTGTCTCAGCAGCTCTAGCTCAGCCGCTCAGCCTCTCAGGGCGAGGGCACGGCGGCGCGCTAGCTGCAGCCGGGCTGGGCCGCTCGGGGCTAGCCGGCCGACGGCGACGGGCGACAGCTTGGGTGGCGACTGGCGAGCCGACGACGGCTTGGACCCCCGTAGGCCGCAGCAAGCCAGCAACGCAGCTGGGAGCCTTGGAGCCGGAGGCGGGGCGCCGAGGCGGGAGCGAGCGGCGGCTGGCGAAGCGGCGACCAGCAGGGCGGGGCGGCGGCGTCGGTCTACGCGGGGAGGGGGGCGGCGACGTCGGCCTTGGATGGGGTTGGATGGGGGCAACGAGCAACCTGTAGGGTTTTTTCCCTTAGGAGATGGGCTGCAGCCACTGCTACAGATTAGGGGGGTTGTTGGGCAGACCCAGCATTGGTTGGGCCATGGCCCAACGGTGCCAACCCCTAGCTCTGCCCCTGGTACTTAGCGGCCAGAACAGTGAATCACAACAAAATATCATGGTCACACCAAGAGGTTTATTCTTTGTCTTTGAGAGCACAAAATTTTTTTGATTCTTATCTAGGACTTGATTTCTCCTCGTCCTCGACTCAATGACGGGTATGCAAAGTGCAAATCCATCTGCTCATGCTTTCTTGGTTATTTTAGGCGTCGACCATGAACATAGTATTTCGACACTAATTGTGTTGTTCTCCCCCGATTAGCCCTCAAAGCATCCATCAACTCCCCCTGATCACACCTCAAGCTAGGCTTGATTTGTTTTCTACATATCTAAGCTAGACAGCTAATCTTACCACGCACATCAAAGACACTAACTACACATAATAAAATTTACACACTCATATACTGCACTGGGTATGCATAAGACTATTAGTGCTATTGTTCAAATGGCGGGATTTTTTTTGTCAAATTTCCCGCCAATCAGAAAAGCGATTTTTGAATTAAGATATTTCCCGTCGTTTCATGCTACAGGATTTCATGAGTGTCTAGAGAAAATACGGTGGGTTTTATACCTGCTGGCAAAAAGGCGGAAATATGGCGGGATTGTATACATACCCGCCGTATAGAACGATGGGATTTGGCTTGGTCATTTTTTTCTTCCTTTAGAACGGCGGGAGGAGGCTATTAATTTAATTTAATTGAGTAAATATTTATTTATTTAAATAGGAAAAATGTTAAAAAATTTGCAGACGTGCTGTGCTCTATTGGGCTGCGAAGGAAGCAAATGCTTTGGGTCAAAAAAGCTGAGTACGCTGAGCTGCAGCTGGGCTGGGCCGCTATGCTAGGCTGCTGCTGCTGCAATGGGGATGCTCATTGCTGCTGCGGTCCCTTGGGCTGCTCTCTGTTGCTGCTTTTCCAGTGCGTTGCTCGTTGTTCCGGTGGGCTGCCACCATGCTGTGCAGACTGCTGCTGTTCCAATAGGCCTAGACTTCGGGCCGTCACGGACCGAGCTTTTTTGGTAGGAAAAAGCCTGAGCACATCCCGAAAAAAGATTTAAAAGACATAAAAAGATTAAAGAAAATATTTTAAAAATATCTTAAAAATATTCGAATAAATTCAACAAAACCACAAAAAAAAATATTACAAAATATTTTGTGCGATGGCCTATACGACAATAACAAAAGGGAAATTCTTCTCTACGGGATCCCGTTCGGGCGGGATCCGAACGGGATCGGTCCCCCGCGCGCCACGTGGCATCCCCATGCGCGCTGTGCAGAGGAGGAAGAAGGGAGGAGGAGGAAGGAGGAGCTGACCTTGCCGTCGCCGTCGTCGACCTCACCACCGTCGACCTCGCCACTGGCGTTCGGGTTAGGGTTTGGGGGCTTTGGGTTGGGGATTTTTGTGTCCTCGGGGTTTAGAGGGAGGTCGGGGAGGCGGCGGACCGGCGGTTGGTCCGAGTTGGGTGAGGGCGGTGGCAGAGGCGGCTGCAGCTGCGCCGGAGCCGGGGGAGGGGGCGACGGCGACTGGGCCGACGACGGCGGGGGGACCGCGCTGTCCCCGTCCGTTAGGGTGGGCGGGGTGGCATGGCCGCGGGGGCAGGAAGGTGGAGAGGCTGACGGTGAGGGCGCCGCCGAGCGGGGTGGTGGTGGAGGCAGCCAGGGAGATGGTGGAGGCGCGCAGAGCACTCTTGGCGGCGGCGGCGGCGCCGGCACCGCCGCTAGCTGGGGAGGAGGAAGGAGGCGGCGGAGGAAGGGGGAGGCGGGGCGCGAGCGAGCGAGGGGGCGAGGCGGAGGGGGAGCGATCCTGGGGGGCGGGGGGACGGGAACTTGGCTGCCGAGGCAACGAGGAGGGAAAGGCAGGCTAGCGAGTCTCGTCTCGAGCTCGATCGGCAGTGCGCGCGTGCCCAAGAGGATGCGGAAGACGAGGCGAGTCAATGGCTGGCGAGCAGCACGCCCGGATGCATGGCGCCGTGTGCACTGCAGTGGCCGTGGCCCGCGCGCGCGTGCTTGGCTTTGGCCGCTGCGACGGCGCCAGAGCGAGCCGCGCGCGTCTCGCAACTGCACTGCGCTGGCACTGCCACTGCCACTGAGCTAGCCGTGGAGCCCAACCCACAGGCGCCTCCCTGTGCGGCTTTGACCGCGGACGACGGGGGCTCGTACATGTGGGCACTGCAGCATCACAGTTTACGTGGTCTGCTGCGACTGCGAGCGAGCTCCCTCTGCCCCCAGGGCTGCATGCAGCGCCACTGACCCGGTCGACGGCCAGCGCATGCTGTCAGTTCACGCACAGCTGCGGTACGGGCTTGCGTCCCTCCCTCGCCTCCCCGTGCATGCAGGCCCATGCATGCATGCATGCACACACCGGGTAATAGCAAGCTACCAGCTCAAAACACCACCATCCAATGCAGTGCAAATGTGCGATGTAAGATCATCTCAGCCGATGTTCTTCGGCATTGTTTTTCTTTCACGAAAAAGTTCTAATTACTTCGTGGCTTTTTTCAGAAGAAATTTCTTCGTCTATTCACTTAAGAATGAAATTCTCTCTCCGTTTTCTTTGTAATTTTTTTCGAAATCATGACGTTGGAGATGGTATGTAGGGCATGTTTCGTTTGTAGCTCTTGTTGGACATGGCAAATTTTGGCGCGCCATCGTGATTTGGCCGCCGTTTGATTTATAGCCAACAAATGACATTCCATTGGAAAAACGAGCCCTGCCAAAATTTTTACGCTGCAAACGCTGCCAAAATAATGGCGCCCGAATTGCTCGCCCTTGCCATCCTGCCTTCTCGCAGTTGCTTGCGGGCTTACTCGCAGATACTTACGTGGAACTTGCGATGCAAGCAGCGACTACAAAGTCCAGTGTTCAGTTGATTTAAAATCTATTTTTTGGTTATTTTCATATCTATTTCATACGGTGTCCAAATTACATGAAAAAAATTTATAATTCATACAAAATCCAAACCAGCCCATTTTTATATTTTTATATTTTTATCTTTTTTTGCATTTTGTAATCCATTTTTTTGGATTTTTGGAATGGTTTAAAATTTTTTAATCTAATATGTATTAATTTTATTTGCATATTTTTGAATTGGACAAGTTCATATGTTTTTTGTTTGACCAAAAGAATAGTTGGCACATTTTCAATTGGTATTCAACCAAACTTACCACTTGTTTTATCAAAATTTGGTTGTCCTCAATTGTCTTTGAACCATATGACTCAAAAACTGCCAACGAAAGGTCATGCTATCAATTGGTTACGACCATTCATTTGCATGGCCAACGAGGGCTAGTAACCAAACATGCCCCTAATGAAGGGAAAGAATGTAAGGAAGAGAACGGGTAAAGGAATGAAATGAAGGAAAAATGGCTGGAGATGATCTTTTTTTTTTTAAGGGAAAGGCAGGAGAGCTGCCGTCCATTCATTGATAGAAGAAGAACGGTGCGACGTACCAAAGTTACAAGAGTTACAACGCAGCAAGGCTGCTGCACACCCCGGCCAAATGGCCGCGCCCACACGCGCAAGGCCAAGAGACCTTCCGGCGACACACAACTGGATGGGAAGGGGAAGGAAACAACACCGGCCATGCCGGGCGCACTGCCAACACACACAACGACGGACGACTCAGAATTAGCAGACCTAGTAGACAACCAAGAAGTGCAGCGGTGACTAACACGACGCCTCCAACAAGGTAACGACGGGTAAGACCCGCCGCCGTCGTACGATCACCAGGGTTTTCACCCGAAATGAGGGAAGGGGCTGTAAGATGATGCCTCCAACGAGGGGAACGTCACTAAAGGTGACGCCACCATCCGCCTAGGAATGGACAGGGCTTTTGCCCAAGTCCCTCCCCCCACCAATGCACAAAGCGGCTGCCACAGAAGACCACCAACCGAGTCGTAGACTAAAGCCGCAGGGCCAAAGAGCGCACACGAAGCGCCGCCACTTAACACGGAAGACGCCACCCACAACAACAAGCACCCCGTAGCAGAAGGAGGTCCAAGACAACGAGGGCGGGACCAAGCCAAGCAACGAAGAACCGCAGACACTCCCGGAGAGGACGTCAGCCAAAGTCGATGAGCGGGATTAACGAGGGCACCACGAAGCCGAAGAAGTAGGCCACCCGACCCCGCCACCCGTCGAGGAAGACGCCACCATCGCCGCGCAGCCGAAGGACGGGCATCGGCCCACCACGGCACCATCGGAGGAGCTGAGGAGCCGTCGGACACACGCCCCTAGAGCCCACCTGCTCCGTCAACTTCGGCCAGGTACCAAAGCGGACCGCCCAAGCGGCCTCCACCGAGATGGGCTCAAGGGGAGGGGGAGAAGGAGAAGATGTCGGTGCCGAGTTCCGCCGAGCTACGAGGCCACCGGACCCACGCCCCTAAAGCACGCCCACTTCGACCGCTCCGGTCAACACACCACCAGATCTAGGCCTCTTGCCCACAGATCCAGCCTCACACAGAGCGGTCCCCCCTGGACGGTCTCCTCCGAGGCGGACCCAGGAGGATGGGGAAGGAAGAAGAGGGAAAGCCAGCGCCGAACTCCACCACAACGCGCAAAGGTGTGGACACAGATGAGCCGAAGGAGGGCGACTCGAAGTAGCTCTAGCGCGACGGCAGCACGGGAGAAAAGCACCACCGCCGAGCAGCCGCACGCTAGCACAGAACCATCGCCAGATTCAGATCTGGACACAACACAACACCACCGACGGCAACACGGGCGGCCACCTTCAGATCTGGACAAAGCATCGGTCGCTGAGCCCGGGCGCGCCCACCGACGGGGACTCCCGCTCCGCCCGCGGGAGACTAGGCTCGAGCCGCCAGGAATGAGCCTCGCTCGCCAGACAATGCCTGGAGCAGCAGCGCCACCACCTCGGCCCCCACTACGCCGACAGCAGCGCCGACAGTAGCAGTAACAAAGCGCGGAAGGAGAAGGCCGCAGCGGAGGGGGGCGGCGTCTTCTAGGAGGCGGTGGCTGAACGAGAGCCTGGCGGAGGTGAAGGCGTCGTCGGAGCCGGAGCGGGAGCTGGCGGAGAGCAAGGCGGAGAAGGTGGTCGCCAACGACAACCGATCGACGGACTCGGAGGACCTCGAGGAGCTCCTGGCCTGCTACCTCGCGCTCAACGCTGCCGAGCACCACCGCGCCTTTGCTCAACGCCCGCATCGCCGTTCAACCCCGGTGGAGGTGGCCGCCTCACGAGCTCCACCCCGATGGAGGTGGCACCGGCGGCTAGGGAGCCAGGGACGCCCGCTGGCGGTGGTGGGGTTAGCCGACGGCGCCGCCGCCGCCGCTGGGGGCAAGGTAGGGTCAAGGAGGCGCGAGAGGCGGGGGAGCAGTGGGAGGCTGAGGTGGAGGGAGCACGGCCTGGGGAGGAGGCGAGGAACGGCAGTGGCGGCGCCCGGCGGCGGCTAGGGGGGAACCCTAGTCGCATGCACTAGCTCCGCCTCACGCGCGTAATCTTCTTTCGGCCTCCTGAAATTTGAATATTCCGAGCTGGAGATGATGTAACCATGTATATAAGCTAGATGCTAAATTCTCCTCATCTTTAAGCTGATCCAAAGCGAACGGCATGAACCCGGTTGAGTTAGCTCTCAAACAGGACGCGGGAAATGTCCAAGGAGATGATCATGGGCTCATGGCCTTTGCATGCGCTCTGATCGTCGATGCAGTATATATATGCCACCTATAGCACATATACTGTATGTGCATAATGTATCGCTATGCCTGCAGCCCCCTACGGATCGAAGTACAGCACACGACATGCGGTGCACCATGCACCCAGGTTGGTCGTTTGCGCGACGGCTTTTCCCAGCCTCACTGACACCGATCGACCACAGCTAGCTACGTACTGATCGATGCCCCGGCCCCTGCGCCCATGGGTGCCGCCGCTGCTACACACATGCATGCGCACACACATGCAACATAGCTGAAGCTAACGCTTTTGCAGCACTGACAGGTTGCAATCTGGTCGCACCCGTTTCGGGCCTCACTCTCGCAGCAGTCGCAGCATCCACGGTCCAAGTTGACCCTGGGCCCTAGCCCTAGCTAGCTTCACGCTTTCACCGGGCTAAAATATAGCCCATGTGATCCATGTTCTAGTGCATATATACTGTGCATATACACTGTATACTATGCTATCGTCTTCTTCATTGTTCTGTGCAGTGCATGCACTCGCCATGGTTCTTGGTGACATGGTGTCAGTGGTCAGTGTCAGCTTGCTTGCTCTGCAAATGGAGTGCCTTTTCTTTTGGTGATATGTAAATAAATTTGCTGCTGATGGAGTACTTGATTTTCAGCATGTGTGAGAGAGTGCGTGTCAGTGTGCGCGCGTGTGCGTACTGCCACGGAGTAGCTCATAAAGCCATAGGCTTTAGAGCTGGCGAGGCGAGACCAATCTATCTCCTTGAACTACAATACCCTACGGCTACGTACTAGCTAGCTAGGTGCTTTTTGCTACACCAATGGCTTCTTCTTCCCTCTGCTCATCCCTAGCCATGGCCCTGCTCCTATTCTTTCAAGCCGAAGCTTCTACCACCGCGCAGCTCGCCGGAGAAGCGCCGGCAGAGCTGCCAAGGTCGGAGCTGGCGGCCGTCTTCCGGGTGATGGTGGACCTCCTCGGCGACCCGACGTGGCCGCAGCTCCACCCGCGGCCCTGCACCGACACGCCGTGGCCGGGCCTCCAGTGCGAGGTCGCCGCCGATGATGGCCGCCGCCTCCGCGCCACGCGGCTCCACTTCGGCCCCGACGTCGCCACCCCGCCGTGCCGGCCCGGGGCCAGGCTCGCCGCCGCTGCGCTCCTCGGCCTCCCGCACCTCAAGACCCTCTCCCTCTTCGGCTGCTTCGCCGGCGGCGATGCCGTCGAGCTTCCGCCGGCGCTCTTCGCCAACGCCTCCTCCCTCGAGCAGCTCGTCCTCAAGTCCAACCCTGGCCTCACCGGCCCGATCCCTTCCACCCTGAGCAACCTCCGGAGCCTGCGGGTGCTCAGCCTAGCGCAGAACGGCTTCCACGGCGAGATCCCCAGGGAGCTCGGCGCCCTCTCCTCGCTGCAGCAGCTCGATCTCAGCTACAACAACCTCTCCGGCGAGATACCGGAGGAGATTGGGGGGATGGCGAGGCTGTCCATCCTGGACCTGAGCTGGAACGGCATCGCTGGCGGCGTGCCGGCGGCGGTGGGCGGCCTGAAGATGCTGCAGAAGGCCGACCTGAGCTACAACCGGCTCGCCGGCGAGGTGCCGCCAGAGGTGGGGGCGCTGCAGGAGCTGCTGTTCCTGGACCTGAGCCACAACGAGCTGACGGGCCCACTGCCAGCGTCGCTGGCCGGGCTGGCCAAGCTGCAGTACCTGCTGCTGCAGTACAACCCCATCGGCACGGCGGTGCCGGCGGTGTTGGGGTCGATGCGGCGGCTCCAGGTGCTGGGCCTGTCGGGCTGCAACCTCACCGGGCCGATCCCGGCGGCGGCGTTCGCCGCGCTGGGCAGCCTGACGGCGCTGTCGCTGGACCGGAACCGGCTGGACGGGCCCATCCCGGGGAGCCTCGCCGAGCTGCCGCACCTGGGCCAGCTCAACCTCAGCCAGAACCGCCTCGCCGGGGAGATCGCGCTGCCGGGCGAGTTCGTCGCCCGGCTCGGCCGCCGGCTCGACGTGCGGGGCAACGACGAGCTCTGCGTCGGCCGGGGAAGGTACACCGGTCTGCAGGCCAGCTACCTGGGCGCGCCGCCGTGCGTCGCCGGGGCCGGCGTCAATGGGACGTCGCCGGCGCAGGGAGAGGGCTCCGGCGCCGCCGCGGGGCGTGGCTGCAGGGAGTGCTGGGCCGTTGGATCACTGGGCGGCTTGGTGTACCACCTTCATGTGCTGCTGTAGACTAGTTTGTAGTATATCGTGGTGTCATGTCACTATGCCTTTGGTGATCGTGCTGTGAGGACGTAAAAGAAAAGCGGCTAACGAATTCGTTGATTTGGCGTCTATTTCATTCAATTCGTTGTAGCTGATGCTAATTCTTTTACTTCACTCAAATTTATCTTGCGCGGCGCCGCCGGAGCCGGGGGAGGGGGGAGATGGCTGTCGGGCGGCGGTGGATGGGGGATCGAAGCGGCGCCGGCGAGGTTAGGGTGGGCGGGGGAGGCGTGGCGGTGGGAGGTTGGGGTGGCAGAGCGGCCGGCGGTGAGGGCGCCGCCGGCCGGGGCGGAGGAAGGAGGCGGCGGGGCGGGGGCGTGAGGAGCGCGGAGCAGCGGAGGGAGGAGGAAGAAGGGGATCGAGTGGGGGGGGCTCCGTTCGCTCGGGTAAAGGCAGAGGAAGTGGATGCGCGTTGGCCGTTGGATCAAGATCCAACGGCCAGAAAAATCGCCTGCGCGCGGGGGCCAAATGCAGGCGACTGCCAAGGAGACGGTCCCATTTATATTTCATTTGGACCAGAGTATACGACAATTATTTCTCAATAATAGCTGTCGTAAATCTTGATAAGACTCGTAGACACCAAAATCACAAGGAGTCGAGGAAAACAAATGTTAGGCGATCTTCAACCATTTCTAACTTAGGTCGCCATACAAACTATTTAATCATTATTTACTCTTTTTTACTATTCATTATCATCTCTCCCATTAGATATGCCCCGAGCCAAGAGTGCCAGTGCTGTCAGTTGCACCGTATATTTTTGTATAAATAATTATCAAGGAACGTGGGGTAATTTATGGTGCTTTTCAGTTATTGTTCTAATCTAATATGGATGAGTTACAAGGTCTACTGTTTGTAAACTGTAATAGTTACCAAGGATGTGATCGGATCGGATAAGATCAGATATCGTTCTATCCATATCTGTATCTGTATTTTTTTTACCGGATACAGATTCGAATACGAATGTGTCGAATATGGATACAAATTTGAATAATACTGGATAACATCGGTTATGAATACGGAGCTGGTTATGGATACGGAGCGAATACATATCGGATAAGACAAGAATACAGATATTGTAAGTTGAATAGTTAAAATTAATTTTCAAAATTTCGTTTCAAATTTTAACAAAATATTTTCAAAATTTAAATTTAAAAGTGGAAATTTATAACATTAGTAAAAACAAAACATTAGAAAGTCTATACACGAATATTATTAGCTATTTCGCAGGCGCCTGAAATTTGCGATTTCGTGCAGGCGCTAAAAGTTCCAGTAAGTTTGTTTTGTTTTTCCACATTTCTATTCACTGGAAGAAACGTTGTGAGAAGGTGAAACTTTTAGCGCGAGGGTTGTTTGCGCGTTTTGCTGTGGGTGGCGTCGCCAGCGATCGTCGTCCTCCGTGCAAATTACAAAATCGTGCGGACGCTAAAAGTTTCAGTAAATTTGTACTGTTTTTTCACCTTTTCATTCACTGGAAGAAACGTTTTAAGATGGTGGAAAAAAATTCTGCAAGTAGGAGAGGGGGACTGTTGCGTGAGGGACCGCATTAAAAGCTGTTGTTGCATGTTGTGCCTGCAAAAGTGCTAAAATGCAGACGCCTGCACAATAGCACATCCCATATTATTAACTTAGTCTAGATTTAAAAATTCAAAAAATAAATTTAAAAGTTGGGAAACTATTAATAAAAAATTGTTGAAATACATTTAAAATAATTTCAGAAATACATTCGGATGATATCCATATTTTATATTCAGATATTATCCGAACAAAAACTCGGATATTCCTTATCCACCGAATAAGCAATGCTCCGTATTAATATCCATATCCACGCCACCATGTCCTTATCCGTAAAAATAGTCGAATGTCCATAAAACTATTCAAATCACTATCCGATCAATTCGGTCGGTCTATCGGTCGGATAATATCCATACCATTTTCACCACTGATAGTTACACTACTTGCTCATTTGGACCAAAAAAAGATAGGCGTTTCTCATTTCTGGTTTAATTCTTATAAAAGTAGCACTATTTTCTTAGTCTAGGGACTTTTGGTTTGTAAAATTTGTCTCCGATAAGATTTTGAAAGGATATATGACTTCAAAGAAACACCGAGAGAAATACTCGATCCTATACAACCTAGTGTGTAGCTAATCGGAAGTGTATCCTCTGTCAATGGCGGAGGCTTACCTTTATCCTACCACTTACACTACGGGAATCTCTCTCAATACCGAGGGCTCAAAACCCTCGCGTTAAAGGCAGAAGCCCTCGCGATTTAATACTCACGAGAGCCGGCCCTCGTGAATAGGTGCTCGCGTCCGCTCCCCCGCAAATAACGACAGAACACGAGGGCATGGCCCCCGCGAATAGTTAATCGCGAGGGTTTTATTATGCCCTCGTGATTGACAGGCCTGGCAGCTCTATCGCGAGGGTCTCCCAGCCCTCGCGAAAAGTATGAGGGGCCCACGTTGTTTGGCGCGCGCAGGGGCCGACCCACTGCTAATCACGAGGGCTACGTGGCCCTCGCGAATAGCATCTGTGCCCACTGCTAATCACGAGGGCTATGTGGCCCTCGCGAATAGCCTATGTGTCCTGTGGTTTTTTAGAGGGCCCTTTAGTCCTCGCGAATAAGCCTGTTCATAAAAAAAGCTTTGAAATATGAATTTGAAACAAATTTGAACAGCAGCAAACACAACATATATATATCAATCGACATTCACATCCACAGAATTCCTCGACACATCGACATCCACACATCGACAATACATAACTCCTCGACATACCACAAAGCACAAAGCACATATCCGCATACACAACATTTCTACCATTATACATAGCATATACATATAAGAGCTCCATACGCATAGTTTCCATCCATCACGGATTGCTGTCCGGATTAGGGGATGGAAGAAGTACCGTCCGGTGAAGGGAAAACCGAAGGAGCACTCTCTGGTGCAGGGAAGAGCGAAGGACTGCTTAGTAGGCTTAGAAACCCGTCAGCCCTAGCATCCGCCCACTCGCGCCGAGCATCGTGATCGACTCCCTAGATCTGACTTGATGGAGCGGAGCCCTGAAAGTATTAAGAATTTAAGTTTTATTTCAATTGACACTTTAGGTTAGACTGTGATGAAATGACGACACTTACTGCATCTTGGGCCTGAACAAAGGGTTGCGGTCCCCCGTAAGGTGAGTAACTAGAGCCGCCACCTTGATCAACTTGCCTGCTCGACCCACCCTGCACATTGGTGATCAATATAGTGTTAATGCAAATAAATGAGGATCTAATATAACTGATGAAAGGGGTTAAATGGGAATACCTGCACGAAATTGCCCCCTGAATGGAGCCTCATGAACTCAGCCCACCTTTGTTGTTATTCTCTTTCCCACCGCTCCTGAGCCGCTCTTTGATTCATCTCCATGGTTATCCTCAACTCATGGAGCTCTTTTCTGTGTCGCTCCTCTCTCTCCCTTTCCCTCTCCTCCGCCCTCTCCTTCTCCCTCTCCATCTCCCTCTTGTGAGCTCTGTCCCGCGTGGCGCGGCGGGACCTAGCATCGCGCATGAATCCACCGGACCTGCAACAGAAAAGTGTGGTTAGTATGTAGATGTCATGTAACGCAGCGACCAAAGGAATGGAACAAATAAAGATCAAAGTCACCTGATGTGGTCGGAGCCCATCCCGTAGCGATCGTGCGACTTATGCTTCATGTGCGTGTAGATTACTTCAACGTCTAGCTCCGTCTCCGCGTACGGGTCACTGTCTGGGCCGTGCGTCTCCTTGTACGATTGCACGTACCGTTCCTGTATTCAAAACTAGTGAAATTAGCAAGTCAAGTAGTGATAAACATTATAGTAATGATATAGATTGCACTTACAATCTTGTCTTGCGCGTGTGGTGCCACAGCTGGATTGGGAGCTTCTCGTTGTGCCTTCGATGTCATTGCCCTCCTGTAGGATCCCAAGGCACCTATGTCTTCCCCAGCCCTCTCGGACTGCATCACATTGTGGGTCATAGAGAAAAAACATAAAAAATAAATTAAAGAACTGCTCATTACCTCTTTCTTTCTGAAAAATGGCAGGGACCATCTCCTGATGTACTTGACTACTCCTTGCGCCGCCCGGTTGAGCCTGTACTGCTGAGACTTGGCTTTAAACTCTGGACTATTCCAATAATGCCCAAGTCCATCCCAAGCTTCTGGACAGTTTTGGACCCACTCAGGACGCACCTGAGGGTCAAGTACTTGTCTGAAGCCTCGGTGTCAGTGAGCTCCTCGCCATGCTCTCTCCTGTATGTTGATATGTGTGTCAAACAACATTACTGGCATTGTTAAGAAGAGTTGTGATTCATCTTACTTGTACCAATCCTTGGTCGCGTCGACATGTGTCCGCCGCAGCTGATCCCAGAAAAGACTCTTGGCCTTGATGTCAATGACGTTGTCGAAGTCCGAGTGGGTGAGGGGCTCACGAGGTCGAAAATCTATCTTAAAACAAATGGAAAACATATTATTAGCGTGAGGAATGATTAAAGTATTTCGAAGGATTGAGAGGCTTACATAGAATTCACGGACACAGTCTGAGGCAGCCGACACCTGACCTTCTTCTTGCACAATCTTGTAGTCATCCCAGGTGATTGCTGGACGGGTCCGGCCGTCCTCTTCTACCATCCCAAGGTAGTGCAGTTTGAGCAGCCTTGAATGTACGGAAGCAGGCTGGGTCTTGAGGCGTGTGTCGACTGTAGCCATGTTGCTGTACAAGTTCGAGAAGAGTTAGACGTTCACAAGGATAATAATGTATGGAGTTAACATTTTATCGATTAGAACTTACCCGTCCCCTAAGATGTCAATTGCGACACGCATATTTGTATCTTGTGGAGCCCTAGGCATCTTATTGGGCCCTCTTCTCTTCCTTCGGCGCCGAGTGGCGGTCGGCTGGGTAGACCCCTCGCCCTCCTCAAAGCCACCGTGCTCACGACCACTAAAGTCACGACCTACCTCGTGACCACTGGAAGCCTGACATGCCTCGTCCTGACCTGCCTCGTCCTGACTTGCCTCCTCACCCGTGTCCTGGCTAATGAACCTTCTGATTGGCATCCTGCAGAATGAAATAGATTATCTTCATAATAATAACAAAAGCAAGTTAAACTTAAAATTAAAAAGTGTTATGTAAATAATGTACCATACATTTAACAGTAGTTCGCATCAACATCGAGTGAGTCGATGTCCTCGATAGGATTATTGTTCGCATGTTCATCGCCCTGGACAAGATCCTCGGGGTCTTCTTGGCCTTCTTCATCGACAGTTGCAACATCTTCGTTGATGCTAGCAACTAGATTGTCGAGGCCCACTCCATCATCAATCACAAACGTGTTTTCTAATAATTGATCTTGAATTGGACTATCTGGCAATCTCCCATGTGGTCTAACTGTATATACAACCCACAAATTCTTTAGATTGGCCTCCTCTTTTTTGAGACTGCCCTTTATTGGATGCTTGAATGGATATGGCAGGTAGCATACTTGCTCAGATTGGTTAGCTAATATGAAAGGATCGTATCCTTTAAGTCGTGAAGTATGTTTCACTTCTGTTAAGCCAAGCTCGGGTCGTGTTCGTAGACCTCTAACAGGATCGAACCATTCGCAGCGGAAAAGAACTACCAAATTTCTTCTAGGATTTTTCGGACCAGGCACTATAAGTGAAAGAAACATAATATCATCCTTTATGAGTTGAGATGGTTTTAGATTGAGAGGGATACTAAAGACCGGCCAACAAGAGTATGATCGAGCATTCATATTGAAAGGAGTGAACCCGTCCGTGGCAATCGCGAGACGCACATTTCGTGGTTCTGCTGCAAAATCAGGATGTTTTCGATCAAAATGCTTCCAAGGATGGGTGAACTAACACATCAGGTTTTCGTTTGTGCAACTTATGCCACCTCATGCTATGGGATGTGTCCTCTGTCATGAAACACCGTTGGAGGCGGTCTTTCAATGGAAAGTAACGCAACACTTTCTTCGCCACACTAAAACGAGACTTGTTGCCATTAGAGTCTGTGGTCTCGAAATACCACGATTTTCCTTAATGATCACACCAGACCTTCCCTTCGTCATCTTTGTAATACAACATGCAAAGGTTCTCACAGTAATCTATCTTCTCATATGGCATTCCTAAACCCGACAGTAGCCTTCTACACTCATACCAGGTCCTGGGCATCTTATGTCCTTCGGGCAGGGTATCACACCAACTAGCCAACATCTCATCAAAACATGCGATGGACATGTTGAACTTGGACTTCACAGCCATCATATGTGTCAAATGAGAAAGGACTGTCACTGACGTTGCATCGTGCAAAGGCTGTTTGGCCGAGTCTAGAAGCTTAAAGAAATCAGCCATGCCTGGCTGCGAATCCTGTTCATCACCCCCATAATCGTGGCCAATATCAACAACCATGTTCTCCATCCGGTCTATTTCATCAAAACCTTCGGGAGGTCCGGCAGGCTCAACCTGGGCACAATTACTCTCCCCATGGTACACCCACCGATGGTAACCAACCTTAAACCCATTCTTCACTAAATGCATCTCCCTTTTGTTATGAGTTCTCTTCCGACAGTTACCATATTCAGCACAAGGGCAACGGACAGGGCCTTCCGTCCCTTGGAAAGCTCGGGACACAAATTGACGAGTTCCCTCAAACCATGCATTTGTGGGTCGTCCGTTCGCCACCCACCCATCGTACATCCATCTCGTATCTTCTTCCATTCCTTCACGAACAAGTAGATACATATACGTACTTGCGTCAGGGGTTTTTACACTTGGCTAATTAGGAAGGCTTCTAAACCCACTTATGAATGGCCGTTCGAGTACGATGCGTCGTATCGCCCGTGGATTCGAGATGAAATTTCGGCAGCATAACCCTACTGATTCCCTATGTGCAAGTACGGTCGGGGTATCGTTTTTAATACACAAACACTTATATTATGCACCGGAGAACCACAGGGTTATGCAACCGAAACCTCGTCCCAAATCCACGGCCGACACGATGCATCGTACTCAAACGGTCATTTGTGGGCTGTCCACTGGGGCGCCTAAACGGGGTCATCCACTGGACAGTTCGGGAGCGTGAATCACACCTCGTAATGAAACCTAACGAATCACCGTCTGGTTTCATTACGACTTATGCGTTCCCGAACGAGTGACGTACGGCTAGGTTACATACACACTAAACCCGTTAATCCTTGGCGGGCGGCAGTGGGAGGCGGGCGGGCGTGCGGTGGTGGCGGCGAGCGCGGCGAAGCCGGGCGCGGCGGCGGCGGCTAGGGCAGCACGGGCGCTCGGGCTTGGGCAAATTTTTGCCCAAGTCCGAGCCGTCCAGATCTATATGCGCTGTAATCGCGAGGGCCAAGTGGCCCTCGTGAATAACCAATCCGCAGCCTTTTCGTGAGGGCCAGCTGGCCCTCGTGAATAGTCCTTGGTCACTGCTGGGTGGGCCCAAGATTGAGCCTTCGGAAAAATCTATAAACCAACTAATCGTGAGGGCCAGTCAGCCCTCGTGAATAACACCATCCGCCACCATTTCGCGAGGGCCAAGTGGCCCTCGCGAATAATCCTTCGTCACTGCTGGGTGGGCCTAACTCTGTCCGCCCCTAGCCAACGCAGGAGCCATCACTAATAACGAGGGCCACCTAGCCCTCACGAGTTAAGCACGCACGCATTTATTCGAGGGCACATGCTACAACCCTCGTGTCTATAGGTCTTTAAATACGAGGGCCATATTAGCCCTCGCGTATAATACTTATATACGAGGGTTTTTGAAAGAACCCTCACTACTAATAAATATTCTCCTTCCCTCCTACACTCAAATTATTTTTTAAAAATACCAAATAATAGTTTAAAATATGTTTGAGTTAATAATATTCTTTAATGTACCATTTGTTGCAATAGAAAAAAATAAAACATAAAACAAATTTTTATGATATTAACCCTTTCTTATCTCACACTATCAGCTTATCGATATACTAAGCATTCTAATATACATTTCGGAAATTCATTTCATGAAATTATATAATACATTATTTATGAATTACAGACATTACGCATTACCCGTTACACACTATTTAACACTTGTCTCCTCTGGAGACTGATGATGACTCCGTCGTTTCTTTGTCGAATTCAAATTCGGGGGAGAATCCTTCACGGTATACCGCAGTTAACCAAGTTTCTGCGGAAGAACGAGGTAGGACCACAATGTGTGGGAGATTTAAGGCTGACAGAGGGATTTGGTTCTCAATTTGTAGGCCTTTTAGTCGCGAGAGCTGGAATAGGACCCTCGCGAGTAGTTGCTGAGGCAGCCTTTTTCACAAGGGCCATATCGGAGCCCTCGCGAATTAGCTGCACGTGCAAACAGGGACGCGCAGGTGAGCAATTATTGCGCCGTTATTCGCGAGGGCCGGAAGTAGGCCCTCGTGAGTATCCTGCTGCTACTGTTTTTTGCGAGGGCTACTGTTTGGCCCTTGTAAATATATTCTTGTTAACGAGGGCGATAGTATACCCTTGTGATTTTATGTTTTATTACGAGGGCTTTGTTTTAGCCCTCGTGTATATTTTTTGGCCCTCGCGAAATTGAGAGATTCCAGTAGTATTAATCCTGATCTAACACCTAGCCACCACAAGTATGAGATAATGTGATAAGTATTTGACAACATTTGTCCTAGGGTTTGTGGAGATCTTGTCTGTACTTTAATTGTGTAGGCTAAAGGAGGCAGACCGATCCGAGTGGCAGTCTGTCTCCGTCTGATGCCAACCACTTGTCCAATGTGGTTTGAGTGTATTTTTGCTAGGTGATCGAAGTAATTGTCTGTGTGGTGGTCTACCAAAAGCCAAACCACTTTTCCGTCTTGTGCTATGTGTTTCGTTGGGTCTGCAGCTTCAGGAGTCATTCGTCGTTGTGTGGGTGTTGGTTGTGTCTCCCCTTCTCCCTCTTCCGTATCCCTCTTTTTTGTTCGGTTTTTTGCCTAGTTGGCAACAGTGAGGCTGAATTCCTTTTTTCTACTCTATAGGTGATGTCCCCGGCGGTGGCCGGAGGTGTATCTGGCTTTGGCCAGGGTTGCAGCGGAGCGCTGCGGTTGTACCCCGTGCTTTCACAGGCTTTTTATTTTATTTTCTTCTACTGATCAATGAAACAGGACGACATTTCTCCTGCCTCTCTTTAAAAAAAAATAGCCAAACAACTTCAACAGAGAGTTTGACAAGTGTGTGGACCATGACCATCCGTGTGATGGCCCACCAAAGTCAGACCACTTCAATAAAGAGTTTGTCAAGGGTGTGGACCAGTTTGAGGAGAGCGCCTTTTTGAGAAGGACTGCTAGCGGTATACGGTATTCTGAGGGGTTTTCTTGTGCATGAAAACCTTATACACATGAAAGTTGTAGAAAAATTCTTTTCATGTTGACAGCCTCTCATCTAAACAATTGAAAAATCATAAAAAAAAATTGTTGAAGTGTGTTTCTGTGTAGGAAGTTAGGTGCTCATGTTCATCTGTGTTCGAGTTGGCAAATACTTTGCTTGAGCATGTGCTTTATGCCTTATCCATGATGGTTTAGTGTTGGGTAGGTTTTTTCGGACTAACATGGATAAGTTGAAAAATACTTGTTTGCAAACTTTCCAACAGGCCCACGGGCCGGGCCATTGGGCCTGCTCTACCCTGACCGGACAGGGCACAGGGCACAGGCCACAGGGCACAGGCCAGCCACAGCCCCTGACCCCGTAAATCAGGGTGCAAATGGGTTGCTCGTTGGGCAAAAATGGGATGCCCGTGCAGTCCGTGCCACAGCAAATGGGCACTCACGGTTGCTCGAAAAATTTTCACGGCGGAAGTGGCGTCCCCCGCCGCACGCTTAGTGCCCAGTGAAATAGGCTACATAGGTAAAAAATCCCCACCCCAAATCCTCTTGCCGTAACTTGCGCATCCCCATCCCCAAAACACATCTCATTCTCCCGTAACATGCAAATCCCCATCCCCAAATCAAGTCTCCTCCCTTGGCCTGCAAATCCCCAATGTCCTCATCCTCAAATCACACCCCATTCTCTAGTAACCTGCAAATCCCCGAGAAAATTGGCTATTTGCCACTCTGTTCGTGTGGCTTCGTAAATTTGCCACTCTCAAAAATGGTTTCGCAAAATTGCCACCCACCTCGTTGACAAATTGTTTCCCCTGCCATTTCCCCCATTTAATTGCTTTTCTTAATCGTTTCCAATTAACTGGCTTACGAAAGGACAAGAATACCCTTGCTTAAAAATTCATCCTGCTTCGTGTGCTCTCACCCGCTGATGTTCCATGCTTCGACCTATTCCAAGTAACAATAGGAATCAATGTTTTTCATTCTAACTATGAATATCCATGAACCTCATTTGTCAGAGCAAAAAGAATACATGAAAATGTTGGCAATCAGTATACAATTTTATATATCTGTGCAGTACTTGATGATGATCGTTATATATTTGTGCAGTACTTTTATGTTTGGTGGATCAGGATTAATTTTACTTATTGATTCTGGTTCTTTGCATTTTTGTGCAAATGCGTTGTGCTTGTTGGTAAGGATTTACATCTACATCACATAAAGCACTAAACCTGATTCAAAGAAGGAATTTTCAGAGCGTGCTTACTGAAGTAAGAAAGGGAGGCGTACAGGCGTGGGAGTGTACAGACGGCAGGCAGCGAGGGAGACGATCGCCGGTGACCTGGAGCGCGGGAGACCGCGGGCGTTGCGCGGGAGGCGGCGCCTGGCGGCCTAGGTGGCGTCCCCCGCCGCACGCTTAGTGCCCAGTGAAATAGGCTACATAGGTAAAAAATCCCCACCCCAAATCCTCTTGCCGTAACCTGCGCATCCCCATCCCCAAAACGCATCTCATTCTCCCGTAACATGCAAATCCCCAAATCCCCATCCCCAAATCACACCTCATTCTCTTGTAACATGCAAATCCCCATCCCCAAATCAAATCTCCTCCCTTGGCCTGCAAATCCCCAATGTCCTCATCCTCAAATCATACCCCATTCTCTAGTAACCTGCAAATCCCCATCGCCAAATCAAATCTCCAGCCGTAAAATGCTCTTGCCATGAAAAAACCAAGAAGAAGAAAAGAGAAAAGAAGAAACGGTCGTCCGCGCATGGCGCCGGCACCACCACAGCGGCAGGAGGGGATGAGGAGCTCAGCAGGGGGTGCGCGAGGAGAGGAAACGACGGCCACCGCTGGGAGAGGAACTCCACAGCCGACAAATACAATGAACTCGCTGATCTGTGCAGGGAAGAGGCGGGGAGGAGGAGTAGCTGCAGCGGCCAGCAGGTAACTCAAGATTGGAGATTGGGACGTAGGAGAGACGAGCGGCCCTGTTACAATTACGGGCTCTTATCGAGTCAAATGGTGTCACGGGCGAAACAGGCCTGCCTTTACTATGCCAGCCTAAAATATGGGCACCCAGGTAACAAAATGAACGGGCTAAGAACATCTTCAACCATTTTTTCTTCGTTTCATTCTCTTCTCCGTTCTCTTTCCTATATTTTATCTCTTTATTTCTTACCATCTTCAACAGAATCCCTTCGAAGAGATTCACGTAGAGATTGGAGAGAGAATCTCCTTCTAAGAAGAATGAAGGGAGAAATCTCTTCACAAAGAGAACGGTGAAGAGAATCCATTAGAACTTCAAAGAGAACCAAAATCTCTTCGAGAAGAGAAAATAAGATGTGAAGAGACACCGTTGGAGATGGTCTAAGTATTGCCACTTCCACCCCTACCCGTAAACCCTTGCTCCTCTCGCTTTTTGTCGGACACTCTGCTCGCTCCACCACCAACCTGCTCAGTGCTCACCTTCTCTTCGCTGCCACCTCCTGCATTTCACCGCAAAACCCGCCTTGCCCTCGTAGATGCAGCAGTAGCTGCAGTCTCCAGTCTCCACCCGGCCCCGGGTCCTCCTCAGGTGCGGCCGCCGCGCTCGGGGGCGGGGGCGGATTTTCAGCTGATTCCGCTGCCATTGCGCCCTCTGCCGCGGCGAGGGGCGTGCAGGGTGCGAGGGCGAGGGCGTGGGTGGCTCGAGCGGCCTCTGCAGTTGCGAGCCTCCGTTCCTCCCCTAATCGTCTGCTGCCTCCGGCGGCAATGCGTGTGGTGGTGAACGTACTGAAATATTTTCTGCGTTGCTGTGTTCTTCGCGCGCTGGGGGAGGTGGATTTGATGGGCATGGCGGCTTCGGCTTCCGTGACCGGCAGGTAAGAGTGCACCACGCACAGCTTGTTACCTATGGAGATATGATATGATTTGCTGATGCGTATCTGTGCTTTTAATTCCTTATGAAATGTAGCAAGAACAGAACATGGTGTATGTCAGTATTAAGGACCTAGCGTGGAGAATTCTAAAAGGGAGAAGATAGATGTTGATGATGTTTCTTTCCATTTCCATCTTTTTGTTTGGGGGAAGAAGAGCGGTTCCATACATAACTTTTATTTGCAAAACCTCGTTCATGTGCCATACGCATGTGGTTCCAACAATTATCAGCCATGCTGGGTGTTGTAGTCTTCTAGATGTACTGGTGTTTTTGGAAAATGATGCAATATTTGTACAGTTAGCTTGTATTATTTGTCATGGGCAAATTTTTAAGAGGAAACAATTTCATTGTCTGAATATGGATGCTATAGATCTATATTGCCTTCTGATCTCTTTTAAGGTATCAATATAAGTATTGTTCTGTTGTGGTTTGAAATGTCTGAGTGTGTCAAGGTTATCATACCAAATTGCAACAAGTCAAAGTGGAAACTTAAACCATCCGGAAACTTCAATTTACATAACGCTGTTTGGACATAGGATATGTGTTTTAATTTCTTACTTTGGATTACTGATTTTTTTTTCTGTGCATACTGCTGATCTGTAGAAGCTAGTAATCAATGCCTCAAAAATGATTTTTTTATTCTACTTGATTGGGAATTTTTCAAAAACCTGATTTACAGGTCATAATATATAACCCACCTAGAAGAACCTTTCGGTTATAGGCTAAGACCGTTAACATTTCCCTTCAAGTCTTTAACCCTTATCATTAGTTGTATGCTGAAGTTTTATAATAAAAGTTTTAACCCACACATACCACTTAGGCATAACAATTATTCTAGATGTACTAAGGTCTGACAGACCATATAACAGATGCAAGGTGATAGTAATGTAGCCAAGTGAACTTTTGGGTAGCCATATGTGCTTAAATAACATTCGCATGTGGGTTTATCTGTTTCCTCGAGTTAGGATATGCGTCAAAGATCACGAACTTTTAGCGCAGTTCGGCTTTCGCCTACATCTGCGGGGCTCTGATTTTGGGTGCTCCTCCCCAAACCATAATACCGTAGCATACCGGCTGCTTAGGTCACGACCAAATGCCGGCCGCTGACCTCTTCTTACCTATACTACTATTATGAGGTCGTTATCATGGTTACACCAGAGCTGCTTCTCTTTATATAGTGGAGGCCTAGCTAGAGTCCGACTCTTAACTCTAAACCAACCCTGCCTACTTGTACATATATTCGACACAAAATCTAACACCTCACAGTATTAGCATCCCGCGGAGATGTTGTATGATAGAACATGCTGGTGTGTGGGAAATTTACTTTCGTAATTATAAATTTATAATCATATTAGTATCACAGAGACTGTTAAATATGATTAAACCTAGTGCTTTGAACAACATATTTGTACTGTCAGTATAATAAAATACTGGCCAGTATAGCCTAGGATCTTTATTGTAGTATTTCAGATTTGAAAGAGCTGGGATTCTGACTACAACTCTAGGGCTCAATGTCATGGGTGAATTTTGATTTAACAAATGCAGAACTGTCCTTCTGTCCTTATTTGCAATTTAGCCAAACAGAACCCCTGTTC
>SPJY01010848.1:1309101-1474562 GCA_005191435.1 Raddia distichophylla | reverse complement strand
GAGAGCGGAATGGTTTGCAGCGCCTGGGCCGGTCGGTGGATCTGCTAAGCATGAAATTGACACGCTTCGCATCTCCTCACCAGCTCGAAGGCATCCTGGAGGGCAGTAGGCCAATAGAAACCGTGGCGGAAGACCTTCCCAACCAACGCCCGGCTTCCCAAATGGCTCCCGCACATGCCTCCATGGATCTAAGAGAGGATTTCACTCCCCGCTTCCCGAGTGACGCACTTTAGTAGAACTCCATTTTCGCCCTAGCGATACAGGTCCCTACCTACCAGGGCGTAGCGCTTGGCCTTGCGCGCTATCTTCTCAGCCGACGCGTCACCGTCGGGGATCACTCCTGAAAGAGGACGCGGTGCTACGCTAGCCGGAAAACAAAATTTTCTACCGCGACCACCCAGGAAGCAAGCGAGTCAGGGATCACAGATCGTTACCCTTGCAGCACGTTAGCAGCGGAAGAAGAGTGGGTGTAGCCTCCCCGCGTGCTGCAAAGCACTGTACGTAGTCGAACTCGACGCGGTACAACTCCTCCTTGTCGCGGATGTAGCCGATCCTCTCGATCAGCGCCGGCGCAGGAGCGACGACGCCTCTACGGTATCCACACGTCCAGGGAAGGAACGCTGCGCGTTGGTGTGCTAGCACCCGTGCGCGCGGCGGCTAGGGCTTAGAGGAGTGGGGCGTGGTGGCGGCTAGGGTTTCGTGGTGGGGAGACTCGCCCACCCCGCGTCCCACCTCTCCAATTTATAGAGTGCTCTAACGGGCTTTCTTCGAGAAACCCATTATGACTCGCGCTAATGGATTTTCTACAATAGAAACCCATTAGTGCGCAGTGGATCTAAATCCGCACAAACCCATTAATGGATCGAATCCATTAGTAATGTTCCAACCCGTTAAGTGTGTGACCCATTAGGCTCATGTACAAGTCGGCCGCAGTCCCGGAGAAACCTTTCTCCAGACCACAAGTCAATAGCGGTACCTAGCAGCACATAATGACCCCCGAATGCACACGATGATCGAATCAGCTGAACCTCGATACACTCATATAGGATCCTTTTGCCACACGACATCAGTCAAGCTCAAGGCAAGAAGCGTGCCACCCTTGTGATAGCTCGACCCATTCACTCGTCAATGTAATGGATATAATTGTGATTAACTCTTTAATCACTTTGGCATGGCCATGCACTTTCCTTATCCATCCACACCGAGGGGCCCAGAGATATCTCTCCTGTTACCAAGGAGGGGCAAATTCCATCTTGATCTCTTACACCTCATGTCATGTTTCATGGCATACCCGTAAGCTACCTTTATAACTTCCCTGTTACGGTGAAGCGTTTGATAGCCCCAAAGTATACGACTACGCATGCTGAGAATCAATAAGGATCTCAGGTCGAAGGACCGTATAGGTATACCACTCGAGACTAACCCTGATGGCACTTTTAAGATAACTATCTCAGCAGTGTCTCGGAGCGGGTCTATCCAACCCCATGTTCTCTAACATGTGCCCACATTATTGATTTTATATCTCCATATAAATGATACGTGAAACGTTACCATCAATCAATACATGTGCTGGTCAAATCACTATTGTTCCATATAATGATATGTGACCAGGGATAGTTTAGAATAATGTCATATTGACAATGTGTTTCACAATTAAGTCGTACTTAATGAACAAAGCAATGACATTTATTCAGGGAACTCATAAGTACATGAACATAGACGTATGATACAATCATCTCACATGATCGCCTCTAGGGCATATCACCAACAGCACTTGGGTGCCTTGATCTCTCTAGATCTAAATCTCACAAGATGAACAAAGAGAGAGAAAGGCTAAAAGCTTTAAGAGATGATGAACAGGATGTATTAGGTTCAAATCAGGAGAGCAGTAACCTTTTGGCAGGTATTAGAGGAGGGCTTAAATAGGAAATCCCGAAAACTAGCCGTTGCTGCAGTTAATCAAGCGTCAGATGTTTAGACCCCGTCGGATGTCCCGACCCGCGTCGGATGTTTCGACCGAAGTTCCGATGGACCCCTTACTGGATGGCATGAAAAACTGGCAGACTGGATTACCATCGGATGTTCCGACCCACGTCGGATGTTCTGATGGCATAGGTTCTGTATGAGGTGTATTTTGGGTGGAAAACTCACACGAACTTCGAGATACCTATTTTGAGCACTTAGGAACCTTTATAAGCTTCTCCATTTCATCGCTCTTTATAGTACGGCATCCCTATGACTCAATAAATAAAGATTTACAAATAAAACTTAGTCTTGATGCCTCTTTGCAATATATCCACTTTTGAGGGGTACACCATCACATGTAAACATGTACCTCATGGAATTAACCTGTATAGCATATGTGCACAATTCTTCAATAGAATATTAGCTCTATAATTGTTACTCATTAATCACGAAAATCACATAAGGGCCTAGATGCACTTTCAGGACCGATCCCTGGACCTTCGGGGGGATCCCGGGTCGACAGAGCCTAAGAGAGCACCAGCATCCGAAGCTTCCTTAGCTGTAGCCGTAGTCCTTAGTCACCTGAGTGTCCGAAATTCTCTTGTAAGCTCGGGATCGGTGCCTCCAAGCCCGGTCTCGGAGCCCTTGTACTGCTTCTCACCATATAATCAACGAAGGCTGGAGTAGAGCTATTACCCGGCAGTGGGGGCTCGAACCAGAGTAAAATCGCTTGTGTCTTCACGGTTTGTATCTCCTTCACCTTTCCTCTCACCTCCTCTCTTTCTCACCGTACGACGGATCTGTACCTGGATCGCTAAGTCGTACCATGCGTAGTCCGGGAAGACCGCGCGGCGAGAGCCCCCGTGAGCTCGGCCGCCACCCCGGGCTGCTGGGAAGGGTTGTCGTTGGGCCTCACTCCAACTACAAATTCGTCTGCCGGTCAGTGGACCCGCTGCCCTCTGAGACGCGTTTCCCAGACACCGACAAGTACAGATAATGGGCCTCCCCCAATTGCCCAATATACTCTAACACTCCCTCGCAGTCTGAACGACGCTAAGTAGTTTAGACTGATACAAAGCAAACACACACACACTCCCCTGGGGTCAAAACAAAAGGACCATCAAAAAAAAGGACCACCACCCCCCGTAGTCGGAACGGTCGGCGCATAGACATTCAGACTGGGCCGGAACTCGGTGAAGACCGTAGTGGGAAGGCCCTTAGTGAAGATGTCAGCGTACTGGGACGTCGTGGGGACATGGAGAACACGCACTTGATCAAGAGCAAAGAGCTTGCGGACAAAGCGCAAGTTGATCTCAACATGTTTAGTCCGCTGATGCCGCACTGGGTTGGTGGAGAGGTAGACAGCGCTGATGTTATCGCAGTAGACAAGAGTAGCCTGGCGAAGAGGACTACGAAGCATCTGTAGCAGCTGACGAAGCTAGCAGGCCACATCGACACCGTTGGCAACAGCACAGTACTCTTCCTCGGCGCTGGAGCGGGAGACAGTGTGCTGCCGCTTGGAGGACCAGGAGACCAAGTTGTCGCCGAGGAATACGCCATAGCCGGAGGTGGACTTGCGGGTGTCAGGACAACCCGCCCAGTCAACATCTGTGTAGACCGTAAGATCAACAGGTGTGCAACGTCGAAGAAGAAGGCCAAGGGCAAGAGTGCCCTGCAGGTACCGTAGGATGCGCTTCAAGGCAGCGAAGTGAGGCTCTCGTGGATCATGCATGAACAGATAGACTTGCTGAACCGCATATGTGATATCGGGATGGGTGAAGGTCAGATACTGTAGAGCACCAGTCAAACTGCGGTAAAGAGTGACGTCAGTCACTGGAGATCCGTCTGCGGAGAGCTTGGATCTAGTGTTGACTGGGGTAGCACACGGTTTGCAGTCACTCATGCCGGCACGATCCAAGATGTCGAGGATGTACTAGCGCTGAGAGAGAAGAAGACCTCCAAACTATCGGTGCACAGAAACTCCAAGAAAGTGGTGCAGAGGACCAATATCTTTGAGAGAGAACTCGTGCTCCAGAGCAGTGATGATGTGCTTGAGGAGATCATCTGAAGATACAGTCAGCACAATATCACCCACATAGAGCAGTTGGTAGGCTGTGTCATCACCTCGACTGTGGATGAAGAGACAAGTGTCTGCCTTAGCCTCACCAAAATTAAGGGACTGGAGATGTGAAGCAATCGTGCTGTACCAAGCTCGCGGTGCCTGCTTAAGACCATAGAGAGACTTGTTGAGCAAACAGACATAATCTGGGCAGGATTGATCCACAAATCCTGACGGCTGGACGCAGTAGACGGTCTCGGTGAGGACGCCATAGAGGAAAGCACTGTTGATGTCGAGATGGCGAATGGACCACCCTCGAGAGAGAGCCAATGAGAGGACTGTCCGGATCGCGGCAGGCTTGACAATAGGACTGAAAGTCTCGTCAAAGTCGATACCTGGTCGCCGAGTGAAGCCACGAAGGACCCAATGACATCGGCGGGAGAGGCAGCGCCGCGACGTGTAGGTTCAGCCGATCGGGAGGCGGGACAACAATGCCAGCCTTGCGATGCGTGACCATGCGATGAGCATTGGTCACGGGAGGCAGAGGGGCCTCGCTGGCAGCAACCAATGGAGGGGGTCCAACAGGGGTAGTGGGAACTGGTGTCATGGCCGACGGTGGGGCCGGCAGGGTAGCGCTGGCAGCACCCTCGACAGGGGGTGCTGGTGCTAGGGCCCCGCTAGCAGAAACCTGTGGAGGGGGTCCAACAAGGGCAACGGGAACTAGTGCCGAGGCCGACGGAAGGGCTGGCAGATCAGCGCTGGCAGCACCCACAACTGGGGGTGCCAACGCCAAACATGGCAAGGACGATGGGGTGGCGCTGCTGGCAGCAACCTGTGGTGAGGAACCGATAGGGGCAACAGTGACGGTGGGGGTGGTCGACGTGACCACCGGTAGGGCAGGGGTAGCCGACGTGGCTACCGGTGGGGTAGAGGAGTTACCTGTAGAGGACAACGAGGCACGGACTCTGATAGGGACAGGAGGACCGGCTCGTTCGGAAAGTCAAGATCAGGAGGGGATGGTGTGGAGGTAGATGTGCTGGTGGCAAAAGGGAAGTGTGACTCATCAAAGGTGACATGCCTAGAGATGATCACACGGTTGGATTTAAGATCCAAACAACGCCAGCCTTTGTGATCGAATGGATATCCAAGGAAAACACAAAGGGTGGAGCGGGGAGCGAGTTTGTGTGGGGCGGTACTAGAAAGGCTAGGGTAGCAGGCGCAACCAAACACGCGAAGATGGAGGGCAAAGTGAGGAGTGGAGTGGGAGAGGGTGGAGGTGGGACGTATGTTGAGAAGGTATGTAGCTACATGGAGGGCCTCGACCCAGAAGGAGGTGAGAGTACCGGCATCTGAAGTTATATGAGAGGTGGCCCCCGAATCCATGTACCACTCCGCGGTGCTGGGGGCCGAGTGAGAGACATGGTGTTGAAGGCGCTGGCCAAGGACTGCCAATCTCAACTGCCCCCCACCATTGGGTTCCACGAACCAGGGGTAGAGGGCGGCAGAGAGCCCTGATCCAACTCGGCGTGGCTGGCAGCGACGGCGAGAGCGTGGGGATGCGGTCGGGTACAGGAGGGCGAGCAGGCCCAAGGATACACGGCCTTGAAAAGGCCATAGCTGGACTGTACCAGTCCAGGGGTTGTAGTAGGACAGCGCAGGAGGGCCACGGTCCCACTACTGAAGCTGGTAGTGCTTGGCACCGCTGCCTCCACCCCACCGCCCTTACCTCTGTTCTTCCCCTTTTTCTTGCCCTTGTGGCTGTTCCCGTCCGAGGAGCCACCAGAAGGTGGGCAGGGAGCAGTGGCCACAAAAGCGGAGGAGGGAGCAGTGGAAGCGGAGTCAAGCTGGAGCTCATAGAGAAGCAGGTGGGAGCGAGCATGGCCGAAGTCTGGAAGAGGCGTCTTGTTCTCGATAATTTGCTTCTGAACGAAAAACTATTCGTTCAGCCCGCAAATCATGGTGAGGACCTAAGTGCGGTCATTGACCGGTTGACCCAGATCCGCAAGGTTGTCCGCCAGCCTCCGGAGACGGCGGCAGTAGTCGGTGATGGAGAGGTTCCCCTGAGATAGGGCATGGAACTACGCCTCGGCGTAGAGAATCCGTATCTCCTGGTTCCCGAGAAACTGGACCACACACCACAGACCGTGGGAGGGATGGTCATGCCCACCTCCAGAAGGTCGGGCGTGATGCGGCCGTACAACCACGACAGAACGACGTAGTCCATACGGGCACACGCAGGGTCGAAGAAGCGACCGACCGGAGAGAGGACGTCATCAGCCAGTGCGTAGAGGCTTAGTGTCACGAGAAAGAGCCCACGCCATCGGTGATAATTGGGATTGTTGAGGTCGAGCACCACCGGGACGAGCGACGCCACACTCGTGATGGCGACGAACTGAGCATGAAGTGCAGTAACCGTATCATGATCTTCAACAAGGGCGCCGGGACCGATACCGATCTCGGGAACAACGACAAGGGGTCCCGTCGAAGAGTAGCTAGGGTAGGTTCCGATTGGTTCGCCAATGCCAGCAGGAGGACCAGGTGGTCCACCCGAGCCAAAAGGAGCAAAGGGAGCCAAGCCGGTTGTTGGAGCTAAGCCTGAAGACCATAAGAGGCTTGGATAGGGGTGGGAATGTGGCTGAACCCAACCCAAACCCACCCCTGATCCGTATTACTGCACCAACTTTCACAGTCCGATCCATCCCAACCCAGCACGCACCTCCACCCAACCCAACCCAACCCACCCCAAGTGCACAGATCAACCCAAACCACCCCAATCCAGTTCCGTCCTATGGGTTTGAACCCATCACAACCCATTTCCTAACCTAAACCACAGCCCAAACCACCACTTGCCTTGCACTGCGGCACTTACACTTCCGTTGCACTATTGCACTACAGGAGCTTGCTCCTGTGGTCAGAATTTGGATCTGTATACTAGTAAAAACTGGAAACCAAAAAAATAGTAAAAGTTCAATCACAAGAACAAATCAAGCGGCAGCATATATGGAAGTCACACAACGTCAGTTCAATCACAAAACAAAAAAGTACAAATTTTCTCTTCATCATTGCCAATCTGATTCTTGAATAGCTCAGACCAATGTGATGGCTTCATTGGACATTTTTACATAAATTGCTAGGGAATAATAAAAAAAATGATCTTCTAGAAGCCATTCTTCATCCAAGTAGATGCAATGGTACAGACGTATAGCTATGCCCTGCTAGAGTTTTATCCTAGTAGCCCTTTGCTGCTAGAGTTTCACCTTGTCTGTCCTGCTACATAGATAAAATACAGTGAAGTAGTCTTGGAATAAATAAGATTTCTATGCTAGAGCCGGGACTTGAATAGTTAGTTTCAAAAGCTGAAAACAAGAATTCCTCTTGTATAGTTAGTTCAAACACAAGTAACTGTTACTGTTAATATGCTCGACTGCTTACACAATCCAATGGTAAGATAAAAATTAGGAATGTTTGCCATACTTCAAAGAGAACTAGTGTCATTTTTGAAAATGCTAAATTCAGCTGTTTATCCTGACGTAGTGTCATTTTGAAATACTAACATGGTTTATTCAAGAAACATAAAACAGGTGGTTGTACAAAGTACATCCATACATGTTTTACAACAAGGTAAGCCTGAGAAATTAGTCATAATACAAGAACTTATTGTTGGATCCTTGTATGGTGCCTCCAGCAAGTACATCTCATAGCCTGACTTCTATATAAGAAAAAAAATAATCAGTGCACACGTTACTTCCCAAATACCATCAATAATATAGACAATGAAATTTCAAACAGTAATTGGGAGTAACAGAATGGCTCCTCAAATGCCAATGACATTAAGCAACACGATTTGTGGTTTTGCACAAATTAGCCTACTAAAAGTCATAATCATTTGAAGGAGTGTTGCTCCTGAACCGTCTAAAATCTGAACTTATGTCATAATTTGTCAAGAGACTGCAAGACAAAGATATATTATACTAACTGAAGCCCCAAGAACCATACAGATGTCCATCAATGAGTCAGCAAACAAACTATTGACAAAAACAAGTTTGATGGCCACTGGACAAACCATATAACGATGAATAGCAAGCTCTTGTATGCAATTTATTTTGTACAGAAAACAGAAACTAGAAACAGATACCATGTATATAACTTGACCAGCAGGAAAAATCAGATTGTACTTATTACTTAATTTCCATGAAATCAGATACTTACTTCACTAATACTAGACAAAACGAGAAAAAGAATATTTATTAATACTAGTACCTTCATTTTTTGAGTTGCACATTGTAATGACATAATCCCGATCACGACACATTTTCATCTGCAAAAAATAGACCCAAGTTACTAATAGAACAATCTGAATATATAAAACATTTTAATAGCAATAGCTACCATACCTTTGATACCTTCTTGCCTACCGGTATTACCAAAATGTACTAATTACATAGCACTCGAGGCTAATTAATATATAAATGTACTCAATCTGGAACATGATAACCTAAAGATAAACAAGAGCACACAAATTTTTAAACAGAGAAAAAAATAGGAATAACTACAAATGCACTCAAGGCTTAGGAATCCATTCTACTTCTATCCAGAGTTAGGAATATTGGCATCTAAAGGCTTAGGCATCCATTGTGCTTTTAGATTTACTGTCAGACAAAAGTAGGTTATGTCCAAATAAGAAAGGGAACTATGTAACTTCTTGCCTTTTTGAAAGATAAAAACAAAGATGAGACCTTTAAAAGATTTCAGCAATTAAGCCTCACCATTTAAGCAAATATTCCTGGGATAAATAGCGTAACTATTTTTTATAATATGTCTAGCAAAGTAGCAGCATAAATAAAACAGAAATTCTACACAACGGGATCCCGTCCGGGGCGGGATCCGGACGGGATCCGTCCCCGTGCGACACGTTTCCTCGTCGCTGTGCAGAGGAGGAGGAGGAGGGAGGAGGAAGGAGGAGGCCTACCTCGACGCCGTCGACCTCGCCGTTGCCGTCACCGTCGCCGCCGTCGAGCTCGCCGCCGTCGACCTCGCCGTTGCCGTCACCGTCGCCGCCGCCGTTTCGGGTTAGGGTTAGGGAACATTTGGGTTCCTCGGGTTTAGAGGGAGGTCGGGGAGGCGGCGGACCGGCAGTGGGTAGGGCTCGTCGAGGGCGGCGGCGGAGGCGACGGTGGCGCCACCGGAGCCGGGGGAGGGGGTGAAGGCGGTCGGCCAGCGATGGAGGGGGGACCGCCCCTCACCCCCTCGGGTTAGGGTGGGCGGCGACGGCGCGGCGGAGGGAGGCTGGTCGGGATTGTGAGGGCGGTGGCGGAGGCGCCGCCAGAGCCGGGGGTGGGGGGAGATGGCAGCCGGGCCGGTTGCCGGCTGGCGGATCTGGCGTCGGCGGCCGCTGTGGTTAGGGTGGGCGGCGCCGGCCGGCGGTGGGAGGATGGGAGGCGGGGCGGCCGGCGGCGAGGGCGCCGCCGGCCGGGGCGGAGGAAGGAGGCGGCGGGGGCGGGGGCGGGGGCGGGGAGGGCGCGCGAGGAAGGAGGCGGTGAGTGGAGGGGAGGGATCCCGTCGGGATGGGCTCCCGACTGGATACCGTGGGCTAGTCGCCCCCTAAATAAAATGCTCACAAGGACTATGACAGAGAATTAGTTCATTCAGACACCAAAGAATTTTTGGGATACCACATGAGGCTACAGATCGAATCAACCAGCAAGAACATGAAACACAGTAGTTCACAGATCACTGACACCAGTACGAGTAGGAATCTGAAGCAAAACTATTGTACACGGATCGAATCTAAAGCAAGACAATCATATCTGAGATAGGGGGAGGGAGATGGGAGAGGGGAGGAAATGCGACACGCATCGCTGCCGTCGGCGTGCGTGTTTAGACGCCGGCACGCCGCTGTCGCCGCTGCCGTCTCAGTCCCGCACATGGGGAGCCACCGCAGTCGTCGTCTCAGTGCCGCGCGTGGAGATTTGACTCAAGTTCACAACGCGTGGGTGGCCAGCGCCGGCGCCGCGCTGCACGTGGGTAGTAGCTACCGGCGCCGCGCAGCGCATTGGTAGCCGCCATTGTCGCTGTGCTGCTCATGGAGTCATGAGGAACCCTAGCTCACTCCCAAATCCAGTCCGGACTCTGGGCATTGGGGTAAACGTAAACCCAGTCGGTGCAATGGGGGTAAACCCATGGGTTGAACCCGAACGAACCCGAACCATTTCGACCCCACCCCACTCCAAACCAACCTGGTTCTCACCTCAACCCGTTTTCATCCATCCCAGGACAACTCGAACTAAAACCCACCACATTAAACCTGTTTGAACCCGCCCCAGGCCTTTGGAGGGGCCGCCGAGCTGGTGCCCTTAGCCGCCTCGAGCCGGCTGGAGGAGCCGCCGAGCCGGGCGCCCAGAAGGGGCCCGCCCGAGCTGCCCGAGCCGGCTGGAGGAGCCGCCGAGCTGGGCGCCCAATATGGGCCCGAGCCGCCCGAGCTGGCCTAGAACTGCAGATCGGGGAGGAGGGGGTTTAGGGTTCCCCTCCCTGTGGTGACGGCGGCGCCGCCAAGCTCGCTCCGCCCAGGCGCCCGAGGGCCGGTGGAGGGCCACGACGAGGGAAAGCTGGCGGCGACGAGACCCGCGTTGGCGGAGAGGTTGGCGCCGCCCGAGCAGCCGGTGTGCCAGGCAACGAAGCCAGGGTGGCCACCGTCGGGCCAGGCCGGCGGCGGTGGCGTAGGAAGGGGCGACCGTGGGGTCGCCATGCCCGATGGCGGCGGCGGCGGGAGGGGCAAAGCCGGAGACGCTCACGACGCCAGCGGGGAAGATGGTGCCGGATCAGTTGAGCGGTTGAGTCGACGAGCCGGTGGTAGCCGCAACGGTTTGTCCAGGTACGCCGGAGTTGGGGAGGTGTGCGTTGGGAAGGACTAGACCGGCGGCGAGGAGGACAGTCTGGATCTCGTCGGGAAGAGAGTGAACGGCGGCGACGATTTGTTCGGCGGCGGCGTCTGCGAGCAGTGAGCGGGGTGGGAGGGATTGACACCGACGGATCGGCGGCCGTGGATAACGACTTCAGCGTCGTCAGATCGGCGACCGTGGAGGGAGACGTCGATGTGGAGAGAGGATCAGTCGTGGCGCCGTCAAGAGAGACTCTTGACGACACGGTTAGGGTTTTGAGAAAGGCTCTGATACCATGTTTAAGGATTAGGTTTGCGGAATTGATGATTGTATTGCCAGTAGGTGGAGTATAAATAGTACAGATAATGGGCCTCCCCCAAGGGTCCAATATACTCTTAACATTAGCATCCCATGGAGATGTTGTATGATAGAACATGCAGGTGTGTGGGAAATTTACTTTCGTAATTATAAATTTATAATCATATTAGTATCACAGAGACTGTTAAATATGATTAAACCTAGTGCTTTGAACAACATATTTGTACTGTCAGTATAATAAAATACTGGCCAGTATAACCTAGGATCTTTATTGTAGTATTTCAGATTTGAAAGAGCTGGGATTCTGACTACAACTCTAGGGCTCAATGTCATGGGTGAATTTTGATTTAACAAATGCAGAGCTGTCCTTCTCCTGATTTGCGATTTAGCCAAACAGAACCCCTGTCCTGTTGTATTGCCCGTCATGGTGCCCCTACTTACACAAATTGTCCATTGAATATATATATTGCACAACTAGCACTATTGGTCCTCTCCCTCCCTCCTTCCCTCTTCTTCTCCTTGCAAACCTGCAATCATCTGGGCCTTATCAGCCATACTTAATTGTCGCAGAGTGCAGCATATGGTTTTCAAGCTTCAGTTCCTGTCCATTGCCATTACAGTTCTTGCCTCCCTCCTCCACCCTTGTGCATCCATTGAGTTTCACCGTGAGCTCTCCAGTTGGTCCAATGGTATTGCTACGTGGTACGGCGACGCTAATGGCGCGGGAAGTGAAGGTAGTAAATATATAAAAATCTATGCACATACTTCTTTGCCTATAATGGTGTGTGATTTGAAAAGTTAATTTCTGATGCATGCATATATCTCAACTAATTGTGTAATTTGTTGTAGGTGGTGCCTGTGGGTACCAAGGTGCTGTCGACCAATTTCCATTCTCGTCCATGATTGCCGCTGGGAGCCCATTCATCTACGACTCTGGCAAGGGCTGTGGCTCTTGCTACCGGGTGCGTATAGCTCTTAGGAATTGGTTTGATGCGCATCAATGCCATTATCTTCTGTTTGACATTTGGAAATATTGACTCACTAGGTGGTGTGCGCTGGCAATGAAGCTTGCTCTGGTATTCCGGTAACCGTGGTCATTTCCGACCAGGGCCCTGGTGGACCATGCCTGAGCGAATTAGTCGATGGCCAGTGCCCGAATGAGGCAGCCCACTTTGACATGAGTGGGACAGCATTCGGTGCCATGGCAAAGCCTGGCCAGGCTGACCAGCTCCGTGGCGCAGGCCTCCTTCAAATCCAGTACACTCGGTATGTATTCGTGCATGAACATAGCAAGTACATAGCTACATTAGCCCTGTTGCTTGCAACAGCCAAGCGCCCAACATTTGCGCTTCATGCAGCTTTGGAAATTCTACTATTCGAGTTGGTTAGTTTTTGCAAGCACATGCATATGCTGTTTCCATAGCCGGTATGCAAAGAGCTATCCCATAATTCTTTGTGTTAGCTTCTGTGATGTACAGCGTGCAGTGTGACTGGACTGGAGTAGGCTTAACCTTTGTCGTGGACACTGGCTCGAACCCGAACTACCTTGCCGTGCTCATCGAATACGAGGACAGCGACAGTGACATCGCGGCTGTCGACGTCATGCAGATCGGTTCTGGCCCGGCAGTGTCGTGGACTCCGATGCAGCAGTCGTGGGGCGCGGTGTGGAGGCTCAACTCCGGCTCAGCTCTCCAGGGACCGTTCTCCTTCCGCCTGACATTCAGCTCTGGCGCGATGCTCGTCGCCAGCAATGCCATACCTGCCGGGTGGAGCCCAGGCGTGGCATACCGGCCAGGTGGTGTGGCGGTGAGGGGCAGGAGTAGTGGTGGCCATCGGAGCTACAAGGTCGCCGGAGTATTGGCCGGCTTGCATCACCTTCTCCCGTTGTTTTTGGTACTCAATTTCTTGATGTAATGTAGTCATGTGGACATGTGGTTTAGGTGGTTCTGCCATCGGTGGGAATGTAAGATAATTAGATTCGAAATCAATGTATTTTCGTAGTTTTAAGACAGTACCATGATTTCTGAGAATATCATATTATGTATTTTCGTAGTTTCAAGACAATATCATGATTTTTGAGAATATCATAATGTTTTATACCATGAGTTGTTTAGTTGCTTCGAAGAAAACTTTGATTTAAAAACCATGGTTTTGCCAATACCATGATATTTTTTGAATATTGAAATTGCCAAAAGCATGATATTTTTGGAGTATTGAAAACTCCAAATCCATGCTAAAATTTTCACTTCTTTTTCTTTAGTCATGGTTGATATTTTGGTAAAAAAAACTTTATAATCAAACAGTTAGTAGTTACAAAAAATATCATGGTTTCAATAGATTTGACAAAACCATGGTATTTAAAGTATTTTTACAGTTTCAACGTAGTATCATGGATTTTGAGAATACCATGGTGTTCTATATTACGAGGTGTTTGGTTGCGTAGTAGAAAAATCTATTTTAAAAAAATCATCGTTTTGTTAGAACAATTGGTATTTTTAGAGTATTGAAAACTTCAATTTACGCTATTTTTTTAATTTCTCTTCTTTCGTCATGTTCAATTTTGTTTTTTTTAAAAAAACTTGAAATCAAACCGTTGCTAGTTTTAAAAAATAACATGGTTTCAACGAGGTTTGATAAAACTACAATATTTATAAAAAAAATAGTTTATAAACTATAGTCGTGTAAAACCATGGTTTTAAAAAACTTCGTATTCGAGGCCTTAGATTAGCGGATTAGCCTTGTGGTTCTTGTGGCTTCTAGGATGGATTACTCGACTACTTGTTGCTGTGTGGTCGTGTAGTTTGAGGACAGGTTAACTATGTGTACTTCTAGCTTCTAGGATGGATTACTCGATTACTCGTTGCTATGATTTCATACATCTTGCTACCGTTCTATGGAACTAACTGGGCTGGTCAGTATGTATAGAAAAAAAAACTGGGTTGGTCTAAGCAACCTCTGTTTCAAAAGCTTTTTTTTCTCTCTTAATGAACTTATTTCAAAACCGTCAGCCTGCGACATTGGTAGAAATGATAATATATTTAAATTAAGCATTGTGGCATGCACATTTATGCGGCTATATTTGTCTCAAACCTTTAATTTGACATGAATTCTTTTTTTATTATTTAATTTTAACAGATACAAGCCTTTTCTTTTAATCAAGCATGGATTTTTATTTTAAATTTCAATATTTTTTGTTATAACTTGTAATTGATACAAAGTCTTATTTTAATCTAGCGTGTAGTCTTATTTCTATTATTTTATTTCAAATTTAAATTTTTTGTTGTAGTTCGTATAATTTTTTTAATCTTATTTGTTATAATCTGGATCCACAAAAATCAACAACGTTGTTCTTTCTTTTCCTTTTAGATTAATATGGGAATTTTAGGATTTTGGATTAACGTGGTGGCTTCGTTCGAGCCCTGTTTAATTATGTAAGAAATATTTTATCACAAATGTACAAATCTCATCTTCATGTATGTTGGTGGCGTAGATTTACTAAATACTCCGTATAATTTAGTACACACATGTAAAATATTGCATCTTTAGGGATGGAGACCCACAATTCTTTTTTTTTCAACCATCCTGAGCATATAAAGAAGTATATGTTGGTTCTTTCTTTGGTTCTATCTGCATACATTTTAAATTGCTAATATGTCATTTGGCTAATTTCGGTTGCAGGTTCACCGTCCACACAAAATTGGAACAAGAATTTTTTCCGTCTTCCAAAACTTGCCAACAGGATGCATTTGACTATTTATAAATACTTTTCAGTGCGCACATGAACATATTGCATCTCTAGGGGTAGAGGCAAGGCAAACAACTTCGCTGGTATGTATCTTTGAAAAAATTTGACCTTATGAAACATCTTTTGTAAATGTTTGATACAATGTTTCATAGCTAATGGTCTTGCTGTGTTGGATGTCCGTGCAAAGTGCTCTCGTGGCCACGTCGTTAGGGCAGGCCGCAAGCGCCTATGTCCTCCTCTCTCTAGCTCACCCTCTTTATCCATTTGTCTTCCTCTCTCTCTACCTCTCTCTATTACAAGAGCGGTGGAGCATCAGCGAGTTTTGTGGACAAATCCGACAAACACGCAATGAGGCTCGTCTGATTTAAAGAAGATGACCGGATTCCCAAATTTGGCCTAAAAGATCAACATGTAAGTACTCTCACGGATTGAGCTTTACCTTCCCCAAGCATTTGCTTGTTTTGTAGCGTGCCTCGGGTATCTACTGCCCCCTGCTTGGGCGTGGGTATTTACCCGGTACGGTGGTGACACACCGGACAAGCCATTACTCGATGACATGCAGATCAAGACTCTTGAAGGCTTGGCCTCACTATCTCTACAACAGGCCGACCTGTGATGGTGGAACACGTTAGGGCTATGGATTGTATATTAGGGATTAGTTGCCATATATAGTTATCATTCTGGTTTTGTATCCATAAGCCTTAGTATAAATACATCTTCTACATGAGGATGGAGAGCAAACTCACCTGATATTTTTTATCATAAACATATACATTGTAACTCCTGATCATCGTAGTAAAGCATTGAAAATAGAACTATTATTCCTTGCCTAAGAGGCTTGAATTAGAATAAAAATCTCCCCCATGTGTCTTTTCCTTTGCATCCAACGCCAAGATTTCTTCGATATCTCAGAAGCCGTGATAGTTACCGAAAGGAGGTTCTCTGATCTCTCAATTCAGAAGTAAGCTCGACTAGAAAAGCTTAATTTTTTATCATCAACGAGTACGAAAACATCTTATTTACTCTTATATAACTTTTTGGTTGACCTACTGAAACATTTTTTATGCAAATGTTTCTCTACTAAAATATCTTATTTGATGTTATAAAACATTGTGCCTGTCTTTGTGAAACATCTCATTTGCTCTAGTAAAATATTTTCACTTTTTCTTATGTTTTAATAATGAAATATCTCATTTTCTCTTATCAAACATTGCGCTTGTTTCATGAAACATTTCATTTGCTCTTGCAGAATACTTGATATTTAATGTTTTAGTGCTTATTTTTTAATGTCGTGGTGCTTTAATTCGAATGTTGTACTTTTCAATGCGTCAGTATTTTAATTCAAATGTTTCAAAAACTTACTTTCAATGTTTCAACAGCTTATATGTCATGTTTCAGTGTTTTAACTTAAATATTTTAGTACTTTATTTTGAATGTTTCACTGGTTACTTTTAAATTTTTAATACTTTATTTTAAAAATTTTCATTAGTATTTCAGTTATGCTTTTGGACGCGACATCCGAACGTGGCCCACGACCCATCAGCCTTTTTATTGCTTATCTCTACCGGGAATACTTCTGTTCGAGCGTCCGACGCTGTCGGACACCCGCGGCCTAGCTACGCGGCCTGCGACCAACGCCGTGCCCTTGCTGCTGCCTGCTAGCAAAATGTGCGGTTCTTTTTTTCGAATTAATTTCTCATTTTCGTCTCTATTTTATCTGAAGTCCAAAATGCATGGAACAAATTTCATAATTCATCTAAAATCCTAATTAACTCATTTTAAATACTTTTTTATTTTGTTATTTTTTTAATTATTTTCATTAGCCAAATTGTTTCAACAGTCTATGCAGATTGTTTCCAATAGGCTAAACTAATTGTTTCAGCAGGCTAGACATATTGTTCCAATAGAAAAAACTAATTATTGCACTTGCCTAGACATGTCGTTCCAGTAGGCTAAACTAATTGTTCCTATATGCCAAAAATATTGTTCCAATAGACTAAACCAATTGTTTTAACAGACTAGATAGATTGTTCCAACAGGCTAAATTAATTGTTTCAACATGTCAAACATATTGTTCCAACATGCTAAATTAATTGTTCCAATAGACCAAAAATATTGTTTCAATAGGCTAAACCAATTGTTTCAACAGACTAGATAGATTGTTCCACCAGGCTAAACTAATTGTTTCAACATGTCAAACATATTGTTCCAATAGGCTAAACTAGTTGTTTCAACAAGCTATATATATTGTTCCAATAGGCTAAACCAACTGTTTCACTTGGTTGTACGTTCACTAGGTAAAAATAATTGTTTCAGCAGGCTAGCCATATTGTTTCAACAGGCTAAATTAATTGTTCCATTAGGATAACAAATTGTTCCAGTAATTTTTTTATATCAACATTGGTCTTGTTTTGTTCGTAAAAATGCGAGGAACGCAGCGGTGCAAATGGTTCGTGCATTGAAGCAACCAGTCAAAATCTATGGCCGTCGAAAGAGAAACTGAAAGGAATCTTTTCGCTGACGTCAGCGCATGCATGCAAACAGGGGCAGTTTTTTTTCTCTTTTTCGCGAGCGCGTGTGTTGGCTGGGCCGGGGCGGCGTCCGACGTGCGGGCGCGCGTCGGACGTCTGTCCCCAAGTCCGCGCCTATCTCTACTCGCTTTCTTCTTGCTTGACTACAGACGCATAATTGGCTTTCTTTTTACCTGACTAACATAGGCAGAGAGCGGGACGGCTCGGCGCCGCCTATGCTTTGGAATCATGGCACTGACCGCTGACTCATAAAACAGCACCTGGTTGCCAGGCGCTGGGTCAGCCATCCTCCTTCCTCTCTACACCTTGGTGCTGTTTCTATCCATCTCTCATCCTGGACGAGCCTTGCCTTAAGCTGTCTCCAACAGACTCCCCTAAAGCACCATCTACCCTAAAATAGGGGACATATTTTTTCCCTATGTGCTTCAATAGTATTCCCTATTCCGTTCACTAAAATAGATATTTTCTCTCTATTCCCTTATATGTAGGGGTTCTCTCTTCTCCCCCTATACAATTCTCCATGTAGAGAACGCTGTTGGAGATGGGAGAAATATAGGGAGATATTTTTTTTAAAGGGAACCTATATATGAGGCTGTAGGGGATCAAATTTAGGGATTCCTGTTGGAGAGAGCCTTAGGCTCTGTTCTTTTTAGCTTAACGGTTTATTAGCTTAATGACTTATCTACTTTTTAAAAAGACATGATTTATATTTTTTTGAATCCGTTTTTCGCTGTCACGAAGGTGACTCTTAATGCTTTAAAAAGAAAGTCAGGCGAAATGGATCCGAATCTCGAGACAACCTCGAGAATCCCTTGAAATTCAGTTATTTCAACCGTTCAGCTGTTCAGCCATTTAGATCAGCTCAAAAGAACATGACTTTAGTGTTTTTCTTTAGTCCGACGCTCCTCGAGAACAATTCTAGTTCACGTCGGAACGTTATCTCAAAATAGGTTCTTGTACAACTATCCGGTAAATTTATAGTTCATGTCAGACAATCTGTTGCGAACTAATTTTTTTCAGGGTGCTGCGCAGACAAAACATTATTTACGCCAAACAGTCCGTCATGTGAAGATTTTTCTCTGAAAGTTTGTCCGCCGCAAACTATATTTTCTCTACTGCTTCTTTGTGACCATTGAAATCTGTTCGTTGCTAAAGCAAATTTGATAGTGCTTTTACAAAAGTTGTTTGCCTTCTAATTAATGGTTAGGAAGCTTCTCAAACGGCTATAATCTACCCCTTAGAGCATGCATATCAGCCCCTGCTTCACTGCGTGAATACTGTAGCAATGGGCGGGAAATTCAAATTCCAGGCCTAGCCATGCCTCTCCCAAGCTCCTCCACCACGCGAGTTACTATAGCTACAGTAATAGCGGGCAGCTGATACGGTGGCTGTTGGCCATGCTCTTAGCCTATAAAAGGACGCAGAAACTCTCTTCGTAGGCACTGATTGGCACTAGAACCTCACTCTCACACATATTAGCTAAGTCTTGAGCCTTGTTCTTCAGCTAGTTCATACTTCCACTAAAAAACCAAATCATATTGCTCCAATCTGATTGAGAAAGTGTTATCCAATTGGGTGATGAATTGAAGAAAGTGTTACCCAATTGGGTGATGAATTGAAGCCTATTACTCTTGGATTTCTAATTCTATACGGCGTGACGGTGGTTTTCTTAAAGAACTTGTCATGGAGGTTGTAGGAGACTTCAAGATTGTGTGGCGAAGGCTTGGAGCTTGATTACGGAGTGGGGAAAAGCTACCATGAGTGGAATGAGGCTGCGAGCTCGAGCAGAAGCCGGTTCTTGGTGAATGGCTTGGCTCAGCTAGGAGTAGGAGGACTCCAAACCTTGGTCAAACAAATCGTTGTGTCCTTTCTTTACTCCTTTCATTAATTTCAGCACTTTTATGCAATTGTCTCTTCTTTAAATTTCCGCCGATGTTTATTGCTCTTTGCCTAGAATAGGACTTGCTAGCTAGTTTGGGTAACAACTTGCTAAAACCTCGAACTTGAACAAAATTTAAAAGTTGCGTAATCATTCCTCCTCAATGCCAACTAGATCCTTTCAGCCCCTGCGTGGTTTTCTTTGTGTAAGATTTGTTTTTGATGTACATGACATGTGACATTGCCAAGTTGTGTGCTTTGGATGACATCAAGGCTAAGGATGGTGCAATATGGACTCGGGTGTTAAGATGGATCCATTTAGACTATTCAAGGTCTTTTTGTTTCTTTGTCAGCTTGTGCTTGGGGGTTGGAGTTGTCTCAGCGTCATTGGATCGTGTTTGTCCCGTGAAGCACTAGGTCTAGGTGCTAGAGTGAGTTTGTGTGCGTTTGTGTGTTGGTAGTGTGTTCCCTGCCTTACTGTGGATGCCGGACCATCCGGAATATCCGAGGCACGGGCCAGCGCCGTGTTGTGGTTGAGGTGCCCCTGCACTGGGGTCTAGTAGTGGTTGTGGTGTGCTGTGAGCGTTGAACGGTCGGCCAAACCTTTCGACACCATGTCCGATGTGGGCGATGTGTGTTATGTGCCACTAGATGAGTGTCCAGTGGATGCCCGACGAGTAGGCCGGCGTGCATGGTTTGCATTCAAACGACTAATTTTTCGGAAGCTCCAGTTTAAGGACTTGTGGGTGCTCATTTTTGCTTGCTGCAACACTCAGCATCGATCGTGTCATTGAGTAAGAGCCACAGAATACTAGGGTTTGGGTGAGCTTGTGAGGGAGTTTGAAAGCTAATGCTTTAGGTAGTGTTTGGTGCTTCAAGCGAGTTTGATCTGACCGTATCATTTCTTCTTCAACCTATTATTCAAAGCTTAACTCTGGAGGATGATGACTTGGTGACCTTCCAAGGAGGAGCTCATAGAAGGAACAAGTGGTTCATCAACCAGAGTGAGTGGATTGAAGCGCAACTCTCTTTAGGAAGGGGGCTTCAATGGACGTAGATACAAAGAAAACCTTAATCCATAGCTTAGGATTAAAAAAATCTTTATTCCCTCTTATTTACTTCCTTGCGATTTACTTTCTAGCATTGTTCCACTTGTTTTTTATGCCGCTTTAATTTCAAAAAAAAATCTAAAAATTTTAAAACTTGCTTAGGACCCTATTTAAACCCCACTTCAAGGATTTCTCGTCCCTTTCAACCAACAAATAATATATTGTTGCAAAAAATTTGAACTATTTATTTGCGGGCATAGAGCAAATAACGCTGTTTTGTCATACGAAGTTATCATAAGAGCACGTTACAGAACTAAACAGAAAACCTTCGCGGGCACTGTCTCGTTATCTGACTGCAAAATATTTTCATTGTAATACTCTATGAATTATGAACACATAACTGCCACTACAACTTTAACCAATATTTACTATTGTATTAGTTCTCCCATTAAGATTAAAAGACTGCGAATTCAAAAAGAATTTACACATACTTTTTATATACCCATTTAAATTATTTTAAAATATTCATAGCAAAAAATACAGAACTTTGATTTGAAGTTTGGAACCAGCACATATTTGTACCATAAACTAGAGTAGTTGACAAGGACACCGATGGATAAGTTTTCTGTTGGGGAATTATGAACAAATACAATAGCAACCAACAACGTAACATTTGAACAGGACCAACGTTTTTTTTTTTTTGGTAAACTGGTGAACTGCATTTCCACACGGAGTTACATACTTCCAGAGGTGTCAAAATTGGAAGAGCCATTTCTGGGTAATAAAATGATTAGGTGAAAAAAGGATTGATGATCGACAACTCAAAACATAGGTACATGTTCACGCATCACATTTAAAGCAGAAAGAGTTACCAAAAATGTTATCATACTGCGGTAAACCTATATCCACAACTGCTCCTTGCGGTACTCTCTCACAATGACAGGTACACTTGTAGGTGGAAGCTGAAACACCAAGATAATTCAATGGAGCACAGTAAGAGGCATGTCTTAAATATCACAAACCCTAAAACAAGACTAATATATAAAAGACAGTTATATGTGATAAAAGAATATATCAGATTTTGAGGGTTCACGAAATTTAATTTTGAAAGGAAAATGTACACAAGAACCAAAATGGGATAAAATAACTAAAAAAATAGGGAGGAAAATAAATATTTTGACAAAAGAAGTGCCAAAAACAGCAGGAAGAAAAAATATAATGACATAATGTGAGATGTGAACGTTTGGAGTTGCATCACAATAACTTTCATATAGAACTCATCCGAAGAGCTGGACAGTACTAGGGTAAAAAATCTAGGAAAAAGTACAGATTACCCTGTGAACTCTTGCAAAGGTATAGATACTAGGGTAAAAAATCTAGGAAAAAGTACAGATTACCCTGTGAACTCTTGCAAAGGTATAGATTACCCCTTGTACTCTATATCAGTTTTTTTTGCACCAATGAAGAGTCAAAACTGGATAGAACCCCCCCGGCAAATTAGAAAGTGGTTTTGGGAAATTAGAAAGTAATTTTATGGCACTCAAAATGGTATATGGAGAGAGCAGGTGACACCAGCTGTCCTTGAGGACCAAGTTTTCAGTATGCTTCAACAAACTTGATTATGTTAATATTTAGGGTTTAACTGACTTGATTAACACTTGCTAACAATAACAGCGCAAACTATATGAATTCATTAAGAAATAAACCCATTTATTATATTGCTAATAATTGGAAGGCAATTACTAGATGCTTAGGTGCGGAGAAAAGTTAACAGATATCTAATATGAATGTAAAATAAGTTAGGATAATAAAGTCAGATGAGTAAGAATATCTCACCATTCCATAATCTGTTATGATCATCGATACATAATCAGAAGGGGTTGCATCATACCTGTTAGATGTGCAAAATTGTTTTCATGGAATGGTGAATCAATGGAACTAAGAAACCATTTAATATACAGAATTCAGCAACATACGTAAGATTTAGCAATTGGAGATTTTCATTGTCAGCCCAATTCTTAAGATGGCAAAACTCAGCCTTCCCAGGAACCTTGGAAATGACATCTGGATCACCTGAGTTAACAAAACAAAAATTGCAATTTTTATGCATGACCCAGAGATATCTTGCAATGCATAAACAACAAACGATGCATACCAAGCTCATTAGCACATATAGAATCAAGCTGCACTCTCTCATGAAATTTGTATGCCTCGCAGCAAACCAGAACAGGAATTCCAAATGCGTGTGCAACCATAGCCACAGATGCTGTCCCAACTCGGGAATAGACTGTTCCATTTGATAATATCGAGGAGGCACCCAAGAAGACTCTTGTGACTTCGTGCATAATGTATGAGATGGCATTTATATGTGTGTATGTGCAGTTCATTCCCTTTGCCACTAACCTGCGTAGTAATCCTTGTCCCTCAAGCTTGGGACGAGAATCTACAACTATAACACGGAACTTCCTCCCAAGTTCATGAGCATGGTCCAAAATCATTTCAACAACTGATGATGACCCATATGTCAGCAAAACATCATTGTCTCTGACTTTTGTGATGGCATGACTGACGATAACCTTATCAGCAACAACTATCTTTTCATTAATAAAACGATCAATATCAGTCTGAAGAGTGGCTTTGGCTTCTGACTCTGACAAAGTAAGTGGTAGTTTGGCAATCCTGTTCTTCAGAAACCTAATAGCATTGCCCATGCTAATCGAGAGAGGCCTGCACTCAATAAGAAATGACACATAACTGCTGATTTTTGCAGTGAGATCCCTACTAAGGGTTTTTTTGGGAGGTGTAGAGTAATCTTTTATTGCCTCTCTAAATGCAAGAAGCATTGCTATGCAACGGCCATTGCCACCAGACACCTCACCAGACAAATATTGGAGCCCAACCTGAAACATAACGAAGACCAGATGAGTCATTGAGACTTAACCTAAACTACCAATAATTAGTTCATCTAATTCTAACTAACTACTTTGTTTACTTATAAGCATTCAGTCAAAAGCAAATCAAGATTGCAAAGCTGCTAACTACTTGTTCCAAGCATACTTTGGATTTGAAGGAACAACTTAAAACCTAGGGAATTAGCAGGCATTGCCATACAATATAACATAATTGATATGCAATAGCTTGCATGGTAGAATATATAAAATAATAGTTGGTGACATAAAGGATACTGTAAACCGTCCAATCATCCTACATGAGACTGGGGAAGAAAAGCTTTTATGTAGCACATATGTAGTGTCATTCTTTTCGACTTATCTCAACTTATCTTCTTATCTTTGACTTTGTAGGTGGAAAAACAGTAGGTGGGAAGATAAGTTAAGGTGAAAAGAAGCACACCAACATTGCTTGATAGATTGACATGAAGGATAGCTTTTATGCCAAACAATCACCTTGTAAACAGAAGGATGCATTGGTTCAAGTTGAAAAAATTTGGACTCAAGGTCAGGAAGCTGAGTGCCATGCACGTACTGAGGCAGATGCCTAAACAATTCAACTCTGTTTCGAGTTTCTGATTTGTTGACAATTGCACGTTTTTTTGCTTTCTCCACTCGATGAACATCATCAAACTGCATTCTAGGATGAGGAACATCCTTCTTTCTATCTCTTTCCGGACCACGTTCTGTAACCTTCTTCTCAGAAGCAACTGTCCCAGCAGGTTGAGGCACATCTTTCTTCTGAGATGTTTTTGCTGATTTGGACTGCTTTGAAGTTGCGGGAGTAGCGCCAGAAGCAGCACCTGCAGACTTTCCTGATAAACCTACAGTTACAGAGTAATACAATCATCATGCTTCAAAGCTGTCGCTGCATTATACTGGATATGATCGTCATTTTTAAAATGTGAATCTTTGGAAATACTACACTATTTTAAACTAATTCGTACAACCTATATGAAAGTTTAAAAAAGCAGGCATCCATCTGACCAATCCCAAGTACACCCAAAAGAAACAGTAAACAGGATAAGAAGGTTTTTATAACTAAAATATTACTACATAAAGAACTGAAAACAAGATAACTACCTGCCTCCTTCGCAGCAGCTTTAGCAGCGCGTTGTGCCTCCTGAATTGCACGTCTCTCTGCTTTAGAAGTTTTCTGCTTTTGTGGAATGGACGCTGGAGCACCTTCATTCCGTATTTCACCCAAATCACCCTTGTTTGCTTCTGAGACAAACAAAACCAAAAAGTGCAAAATATAAATAAAATGATAAAAAAACAACTACCTCAAGAACATATACAGATGTGAAGACAAAATAAGCATAAAGAAATGACACCATTAGTAATGGAAAGATTCCAACAACTCCAAATGCTAAGTACAATGATATAAATATAAAGAGAAGGGGGCTATCAACAGGCCATAATATGTCGCTGGTCCAGACGTCCAGTCTATGGTGCACAACATGGAAAAAATGTACACAACTCTTTAAAAAAGGAAAGTATTTTTGAAATCTCAACTATGGGCATTAGCATGTTTCGAATTTGATTCCTGAACACAGGTAACATGGCCCATGAGCTAAGAAAAGCGGAAACAACTGGTGTTTTAAATAGTCAAACGGTGGTTTTTGCTGACATGGCAGCCCACATGGCGAGCGTTGGGCGATGTGGCATCACATCGGGCAAATGATGTGGTAGCACACATGCCAAGTCACATATGCGCACATGGACTGCCACATTGGCCACGCCATCCAAAACCGTTGTTTGACCAGTCAAAACCACTATTTAACTGGCCAAAGGACCATTTATGCCCAGGTTTCATAGTTCAGGAACCATAGTTACACGGTATCACTGTTCGGGGACCAAAATGTGTCAAAGCGAATAGTTGAGGGACCAAAAATAGACATTGTCCTAAAAAAGAAAAGGATGTACATAGATAAATATAAATAGATTGCACAATGTGTACAATAGCCCCACCTTCCTATAAATTTGGCAACATACACATGCTTCCTTCACATCAAAACTCTTGCGTCAGGTTCGGGTTTGGCCAAGTCTATGCAAGGAGGAAGAGGACAGCTACGGGACCTGGCCCTGGTTCATCCTCCGCACCAGGTCCAGTCCAACCAGCTAGTCCCGATGAGTAATAGATAGCTTATATATTAATTAGTTAGTTAGAGATAAAGATTATCCCTTAGTTAAAGATTGTTAGATTGTAATCTCTTGCCGCAGCCTTGATGTATAAAAGGCATAGCCGGCCATATAATAAAGTTAAGCAATAGATTTCTTATATGTTGCCTCCCCTGTTACTGATGCACAATGGTGCAGTACAAAGAAGGCAATTGAGCAAGGACATCGGGCCGATCCTTGGTCTATTCAAGATGGATTTATCCTTCATGGCAGCCAGATTTATGTTCCTCCTTCATCTCCACAAGTACCTTCGATTATTGAATTGGCTCACTTACCGGGTCATGAAGGGATTCAGAAGACTCTCCACCGACTAAGGGCTGATTTCTATATCCCCAAGGCTCGCCAACTAATTCAGGATTACATTCGTTCTTGTGCTATTTGTCAGCGCAATAAGACGGAGCATCTCCATCCAGCTGGACTTCTACAGCCTATATACGTCCCTCATCAGCCGTGGAGTGATATTGCTATGGACTTTGTCGAAGGGCTGCCAAAGGTGGGCGGCAAAACGGTCATCCTCACTGTGGTTGATCGTTTCTCCAAATATGCCCATTTTATTCCTCTTGCTCATCCTTATACAGCCACGTCGGTTAGCCGGGTTTTCTTTGATCACATCGTCAAGCTCCATGGCATTCCTTCTTCTATTATCAGTGATCCGGATGTGATCTTCACAAGTGCATTTTGGCAGGAGCTATTTCATCTAGCTGGGGTTCAATTGTGCATGAGCTCGGCGTATCATCCTCAGTCGGATGGACAGTCCGAGGCGGCCAATAAAATCATTGCCATGTATCTCCGCTGTTTGACTGGTGACCGACCTAGACAGTGGATTCGTTGGCTTCCTTGGGCAGAGTACTGTTATAACACATCCTATCAGTCTTCACTTCGTGCTACCCCATTTAAGGTGGTCTATGGTCAAGATCCTCCATCCCTTCGGTCGTATTCAAAGGGGAATGCACGCATACCCGTTGTGGATGCCACCATGGTGGACCGGGACTCCTTCCTCGCTGATGTTCGTGATAGGCTTCATCAAGCTCAAGAGCAAGCCAAGGAGTTTTATGATCGTCGTCACCGATTGGTGGAATTTGCAGTCGGTGATTGGGTTTGGTTGCGTCTACTTCATCGCATGGCTGCTACCTTACCGGCCAGCAAAGGCAAGCTCAGTCCACGCTATGTCGGTCCATATTGTATCAAAGAGCGTATTGGCACAGTTGCATATCGTCTTCAACTCCCTGATGGTGCCCGTATCCATGATGTGTTTCATGTTGGTGTCCTTAAGAAATTCTTTGGTCAGCCACCAGTTCTTCCACCGCCCCTGCCACCAATGGATCGTGGTCGTGTTTTGCCCCAGCCTGCGCAAGTTCTTCGTGGTCGCATTGTTCATGGCCTTCGTCAGATTCTGGTTCGTTGGTCTGATCTTCCGGCAGCCGATAATTCCTGGGTTGACTTGGATGTGTTTCAGCGCAATTATCCTACCTTCCAGCTCGAGGACAAGCTGTTTGAGGAAGGGGGGAGATGTCAGGTTCGGATTTGGCCAAGTCTATGCAAGGAGGAAGAGGACAGCTGCGGGACCTAGCCCTGGTTCATCGCCACGCCATCCAAAACCGTTGTTTGACCAGTCAAAACCACTATTTAACTGGCCAAAGGACCATTTATGCCCAGGTTTCATAGTTCAGGAACCATAGTTACACGGTATCACTGTTCGGGGACCAAAATGTGTCAAAGCGAATAGTTGAGGGACCAAAAATAGACATTGTCCTAAAAAAGAAAAGGATGTACATAGATAAATATAAATAGATTGCACAATGTGTACAATAGCCCCACCTTCCTATAAATTTGGCAACAAACACATGCTTCCTTCACATCAAAACTCTTGACTAAACGAACATCATTGCACAATGAACTGTGCGAGCTCAAGCCCTTAAAACTTTACATACCTAACTCATAATGAACCTTGCAGCCTACCAGCCAAACTTTAGTAGCAACTAGAAAGCCAAATCCCTATAACATTATGTCACCATACAAGTTGCTTCCATTCTCAACAAAGTCGATGCTATTGCAGCAATCTTAAACAACTTATAGGACAGATGGTAAGGTGTTTGGTTGTGAAGCCCACCACATGGGTTCAAATTCCCACGGGGACAGTAAAAATCTAGCTCTCACTTTGAGGGTGTGTTATAGCTGTGGGACCGAATTGCCGGATCCTTGCAGTACTCCTATAAAAAACAGCAAACAGGTCCACAAGTTGGTGCGTAGCAACCCCCTACATGTAATGACCTTTGGCTTCCCTCACATGACTAACACAGACACCTCATAACCATGTAAAAATGTTCCAGAAGAACTGACTGTGAAAGAACACAGATATAGAGAAGCTAACTAGAAGCAAGCTTGGGACGTACGGAAGATAAATGCCGGCGGACCAGGATATGGTGCAGTATTCCAAAAGTTAATATATCACAATAACTATTTAAACAAGTTCATGCACCAATAAGAAGTGTTTACTTGACCCTATGGCTAAGAAATAAAGAACATTCAGCTTGCTAGTTCTGAGAATCAGCTAACAACTGGACACGATTTACTTACACTAGCAACCTGACATCTTAACTCCACATGGCACAAGCCACAGTAATGACACCAGGCTAACATTTAATATTAGCCTATTACTTAATATTATATCAAGCTCTCAAACAAGAACATCTTTAACAGACGATAAATAATGAACATCAGTGGCCAGCTATCAAACATATGAATGCTTTGCACAGTGTAAAACACTACAGGGAGAGGATGCAATGTCACAGAATTTTTTTCAGCGCAGATGCATTCTTAGTTTAACATACTGGTGACAGTCGTGCACCTCTGTATTAAGAAATCAGAGGTCTGTATTAAGTAATTATGACAATGCAAATATGAACCTTTTTTGCACAGTAACAATACCTGGGATGAATGACCAATTTCAGGTTAAGAAGGGCTGGCAATTCAATTATTTTGTACTTCTAATACAAATGTATCATCTACAGTAGACTGTTTTCTCCAACGAAAAAACGCATGACCAAACCTAAAACAAGGTCGACTTTTAGATGCCAGCACTGTTCCTTCCCATTAGCGAATCAGAGATTACTGCGATCGGATAGCAAAGGCACACCTAACTTCGCGGCAGAAGGGGCCCGGGACCACGAGTCTTCCTCGCCGAGCTCAGACGCTGCGTCCAAGGACGCGGACAAAGGCTGCGGCGCCGAGGAAGCGAGGACGGCCTCGGACGCCGCGGGGGAGGGGGAACCGGGGGGGAGGAGGTCGGCGTGGCGCGGTGGCGGGATCATCACTGGAGAGAGCGAGCGCGGGGAGAGGTCCGCTGGCGGCGGCGAACAGGGGGCCGCGGCCGCCGGCGCCGCGGCGGCGGCGGCGGCGGCGGGGGGCTCGGACGGGCCCGAGGCGTCGGGCGTGACGAAGCCGACCTGGCGGATCTTGGGCTCGACCCCGCCCGACGAGGAGCGCGGCGGGCGGCGGAGATCCATCGCCGGCGCGCGAGGGTTTGGGGTTTGGGCACGGGCGAGGCGAGGCAAAGGCGCGGCGCCGAGGGAGACGGGCTTGGGGGACTCGGGTAGTCGGGTGGGATGGGGAATCTGCTATTCTGCTTCCGGGTAACTCGACAAGGCAAACCAAACCAAACGCCAGACGATGGGTTTTCGTGGGCCGGTCCGAGGTAGACAGGCCAATAAGGCCCATTTTCACTTGCCACTGGGCCCAACTACACCTCACAGGCCGAATATGCACGGCCCATGGATCGCTCACGTGCACGGCGAAACAAAGCAGCAGCCTGCAAGTGCAATCGCAGTTCGCAAAGTATGCATCCAAACGGAGTCACGGTGATCGCAAAACCATTCGGCGTGCCTGGTTTTTGAGTCTCTTCAATACAGCTGCTCGGGTTCCTCGGCTAGCCGGATGATTTTCTCGGTTTGTCTTAGTTTTGGCATATAAATGGTTGGACATGGATGGAACACATTCTATGCACACAAACTTTCTGTATATATACCGTGTACACCAACTAATAAAAGTCATTAAAACTTTTTAAAATTTATATTGATTGATAGGATAAGAGCTAAGCGGCATGGGCCCTTCGTGTGTCAAGCCACTATGAAACAAGCCGGCACGGCACGAGAAGCTCACCTTGCCGGGCCGGGCCACGGTTGGCTGTTGGCAAGGCATGGCACGGTCCAAAATTTCTACATCTTTAATAGCCATACATCATTCAACAAAACTACTGATCCTAATTTTGCGCCACTCCTCAAACTACAACCATTTGTTTCATGTTAGAAAACCATGTGTCGTAGTTATTTGACCTGCAATCAACATTTTAAAGTAGAATTAATTATTAGTGTTATATACGTTAAAAAGTGAAATATCTAGATAGAATAGTTGATTTCACTTGTAGAATATAAAATTATTAAGTCTAAACTGTTAAGTTTTTATCGAATATGTGTATAAATAGGTTACATTTACTCTGTGTTATAATAGGCATGGTTGATTTAGAGTTGGAGTTGCAGTCTAGCCAGACCTTCAATATATAAAGGGAGGCAGTCCTGGTGTAACCAAGTCAACGACTTCATAATAGTAGCATAGGCAAGAGTAGGTCAGCGGCCGGCGTGTGGCCGTGATCAGGTCAGCCGGTGTGCTGCGATAATATAGATTGGGGAGGAGCGCCCATAGTCAGAGCCTCGCAGATGAAGGCGAAAGCCGAACTGCGTTAACAAATGTCGTGTATCCTGTTATCGTTCGTGATCTTGCATCGTCACATATCCTAACAAGTGGTATCAGAGTTTGGTTGGTGAGGTTGGCCATTCGGAAGAACTAGGGGAGACAAGAGGTTTATGCATGCACGGGCGACGCGGAAAAAGCCCTATCGGTGTAAGGTGGAGCATGGCGGCAATCGACGATTCGATCAGGGGTGTCGGACACTTCGGGCAGGAGGCTCGAACCGTTTGATGCTCTACCATTGGCGGGGATTTATCAAGGCAGGTGATCAAGGCACAACAAAGTAGCCGTCGAGGTCGATAGGTGATGGCGACAACCTTGACGTTCGCGATCAAACCGACAAGCGCGGAAGGATGTCGGATAGATCGAAACGGCGGAGCAGTGATGCGACCGGATGTTGCATAGGAGGCGCTGCATCACGACACTGAGGGCGAAGCTGTGTCGTGGACACGGATAGCCAGGGTGCGGCATATTTTATCGTGCACAGACGACGTGGTATACGGTGGCGGGCTGGAAAGCCTGCTTAAGGACTTAAAGATTGGACCTAGAGGTTTAGATCCAAGGGGAGTCAAACAAATATCCAAAGGAGTAGCAGAAGATTATTCTTCAGAACGAGAAGAACTCAGATCTGTTGAACAAAAAGGCGGCCGATATGAGCGCGATGTTCGGGACCGGACAATCAAGTTGGTTCTGAAGGGAGACGTTCGTGAAGACTGTGAGGTTAGCGGTGATTACCTAAATAAAAATAGCTTAACTGCACTGTTACATCTCTTGGGGCACATCCATTTGTTAGTAACCTCTTAACATAAATTTTTCTCATACAGCCAAATGGACGCATACATTCAACTATATTATCTATTAGCCCGTGCATTAATTTGTTAGTGAAATAACTAGGTCCATTAAAAATAATGCTAACAAAGAAAAATATTATTAACTAGAGATATATGAAATTTTGGTTTTATTGCATTGCTCTTCATCACTACAATTTAGATTCATCCATCCCTTCCCGAGTCGTTGCTCAGGTTATCTGTACAGTAAGGTACATAAAACCCACGCATCATCCTTTTCAGCAGACAGCACATACACCTGGTACTAGTCTTCCCAAATTAAAAATCTCCCATTTGGGTCTCGAGAGATCAGCACAGAAGCACTCTTCAGCTTTTTCCCCCAAACCAAACCCAGCTACTCTCCCCAAACCCAGGTTCTAACAGAGATTTCTCCTCTCAAATCCTACATAATAGGTTTGCATCCATTAATTTCTAAACTAAATCTTGCAGTAATTGTTTAGAAAACCTTGCATCCAGAAAACTCTTCTCATATCTGGGCATACACAACTTTTTCTCTGAAATTAGTTGCCAAGATTCATAGGAACCAAACCAAATAGATGGAGCAATCCATGGTTAAATTAGTATTCTGTAGGAGGGTACCAAATAGATTTGTAGCCGAGGTGGAGAACCGCCGCCGCAGGCCGCTGCATGCAGCTCGCTGCTCGCCGGTGCTGCTGCTGGCCGCCTGTAGCTGCTGCTGGTCGCTGCTGCTTGCTACTCGTTGCTTGGTGCTGCTGCTGGGCTGCTAATTGCTGCTAGGTGCTTGTTGCATTTGGTGTAAACTACTGCTTATGAGGATAAAAGATGCATTTGTTGCTGCTAGCTGCTGCGTGTAGTATAGGGGGGAGAGTAAAGGAAGTAGAGGAAGAAGGGTAGAGTTAGATATAAAAGCTATTGAGTAGTGGGATAATAACAAGGAGAAGTGTCTCAGGTTGAAAGCACTGTTAATAGACTAATTTATATGTAAACACCTGCACATGAGCATTTCATATAACAAATAAGCACTAAAATACATTGGTTAATCCCACTGGACAAACAACTTTATTTATAAAACTCTCCACAACATTAAGGTGAACAAGTAGTGTTACCATCATATTTCCAATACATTTATAATTTATAATAGCTAAATATTAGTATCATCGTGGTTTCAAGAAACGTGTTAATCGAGAGAGTGAAGAGGCAGCTGAGGTTTATTATCCATATCAAGACAAGTTATCTTTTGATCATATCGATTGGAATTTTTTAATTATACAATTATTTTAGAAATATTATCACCTCTAGTAGCTGCATTCAAATATTGTTTCTATAAATAAGTGTGGATTGTTGAGATGAGAATAGTGAGTTCCATCCAGGGTGATGGGATCACTTAAAGCTAGAGGTGTGATAGCATGCCATGCACCGGTAATATTATATAAGGTAATTAGTCTATCATTTGAGCATTGGGCCATATCGAACATATCGACAATGATTTTATGAGATAATCAGAAAAGGTTAATCTAGAAGGGTGTACATTCTCCACATTGCATATTTTAGATAACTAAGAGGGGAAGTGTGGCAAGTTTGCACATGTTCCGACCCATCTGGAGGGCATCGATTGATGACCAACCTAGGACGATATATTACGTCAGCGATGTTTGCTGCCGAGGGCAGGGGCATCAACAGTGAGTTCAAAAGTTGGATGGATGGTTGGGAACCGCCACAGCTTCTAACCTACTGGGTTGGAGATGTACATACCAATTAGATGTAAATACTCTGAGCTTCAATGTAATTGGAGCGGCTATGGGTAAAGTGATATACAACTGCGCAGTGTTGAATCATGATATCATGCCAGTCTCTTGGTGTGGGGACTACGGGATTTATATCCATTCTTATACTCGAGTGATAATAGTATTTCAAATTTAAAAGAAAACAATTCTTTCAAATAAATTATTTTCCTAGGTGTCTCGGTTGGCATTAAAATCTTGGAAAGGCCACGGAATGATACATCTTGCATTTTTGCTACCTATACTTGTTGAATACTATGTATTCACTCTTATATTTATACCCTTGTTAGATCCTAGCTATGGAGAGAAATTTGGTGACTACGTCGCAGCTGTGAGGGCTGAGGGTTACCCAGAGGGGAAGGAGGACCCCGAGGGTTACTACGTATACGAGAATAGCGAGTAGACGACGTTCATATAGGCAACGTCATAATAACGGGTATTTTAGTTATCTGCTAGCTTGTTTACTCCTATTGTACAGCTATGGTGTTGGGCTTACTTTGAAACTATGAGTTGTACCATAATGTTGACTATTAGTTTGTAATAACTGTTGACAGCCCTGCGTGGTTGCTGTATGCAATAAAATGTATGTCAGCCTCTAATGGTTGTTCTGTCGTAACACTCTATTTTGATGTATATTCCAAATATCATCCTCCTTGGTTGATTGTTGGAGTAATACGTCCAGATCAGCATAGTTATCATGAATTAATAGTCTTGATAGACTATTAGCTTGTGATAAATGTGCGGATCGCAACAGCTCGAACCATTTGATGCGCTATCGTTGGCGAGGATTTATCAAGGTCAGGTGATCAAGGGACAACAAAGTAGCCGGCAAGGTCGACAAGTGACGACGACAACCTTGACGTTCGCGATCAGACCGACAAGTGCAGAAGGATATCAGATAGATCGAAACGGCGGGAGCAGTGATGCGACCGGATGTTGCACAGGAGGCGTTGCATCACGAAACTGAGGGTGAAGCTATGTCGTGGACGCGGATAGCCAGGGTGCGGCATATTTTGCTTGCACGGACGATGTGGTGCGCGGTGGCGGGCTAGGAAGGCTGCTCAAGGACTTAAAGATTGGACCTAGATATTTAGATCCAATGGGAGTCAAACAAATATCCAAAAAAGTAGCAAAAGGTTGTTATTCAGAACAAGAAGAACTCAGGTCTGTCGAACAAAAAGGCGGCCGATGTGAGCGCGATATTCGGGACCGGACAATCAAGTTGGCTATGAAGGGAGATGTTCGTGAAGACTGTGAGGTGATTTGACCGGAGGGGTCAAACTGGCTGATGGTGAAGTCAGCGGCAATCGTTGCCTAGAGGTGAACGGATCAAGCAGTCATGACGGTAATATGTTCAAGATGGAGAACGGATTATGGAGATGAGACCAGAGATCTATTTTAGATGGCAGATGGATCGGAACGGTGCAAACTATGGTCGGCAAGATGATGCTGACAAAAGGAAGGAACTGGTGCTATTCTTGGCATCGGCTGAAAGTGGCTCGGAAGGCAATGGTGATGATCACGGAGAGGACGTTACCGCGTTTGTGTATGCTGCAAAGGGATTTATGAATTCCAAGTGCAGATAGTACCGTTGCAGGTGGAGCTGCTGAGCCGGTTGTTGCTAAGTCAGCGTTTGTTTCAGAAGGCGGTGGGTCCAAGAAGTGGCGCGCGGGTGGTTTGACGTGAGTTGCAAAGGAAGCAACCAGAGTCAGGTACATGGTTTGCGCAAGACGATGGAACGACTTGAAGGTGTAGAACGTCATATTCTCCAATGTGGAGTTTGTTACGTTTTGTGTCAAATATGTGTATGTACAAGTAGATTACATGGACTCTGTGTTGTAATAGGCAGGGTTGGTTTAGAGTTAGAGTCGGACTCTAGCCATGTCTTCACTATATAAAGGGAGGCAACCTTGGTGTAACCATGTCAACGACTGCATAATAGTAGCATAGGTCTGAGGAGGTCAGCGGCCCGTATGTGGCCGTGACCTATGCAGCCTGTATGCTGCGGTATTATGGATTGGGGAGGAGCTCCCATAATCAGAGCCCCGCAGATATAGGCGAAAGCCAAACTGCGTTAACAAACATCGTGTCTCCTGGTGTCGTTTATGATCTTGCATCGACGCAAATCCTAACAGAAATGACATACATATGAGCTGAGCTTTGCTATGTGATTACAAAAAGTCCTACTGCTGCTTATTTGATCCTTTTGTGCAAGTAGCATACTTTGGTGATTCAAAAACATCTTTTGGAGACATCAAATTTGCTTCTCAAAGCTCTAAATCAATTTCTTTAACAATGGTTTTCGCTCTCTTGGACACGTCTACTAAAAATCATATTTTCAGATTTACTCCTGCACTGCTTTAATTTTAGATTTAATGCTACAACTAATTTAATTTGCAACAGCACGTAAGTATGTATGTCTTATAGTACGTTACTCTTTTCGTTCTTTTTTATTCGTCTTTGTTATAGTAAAAGGGCATGTCTAAAAATTAACGACGATAAATAAAGAAAGGGGTATCATTGTTGCGACGGCCAGTTAGAGGTAAAACAGTTCGGTAAACCATCACGGTACCACCATGCAGTTGCAAACTTGCAATGGCAAGGAATTGAATGCATATGCATCGATCCATCAGTCCGGATCCATATACATCGCCGGCAGAGCATCATGCACGCAAGGGACCAGCATATATAAACGCTGCGCATGGGTTCCAACAGGGACAGATCGATCAACGTGACACTGCTTACCGTCGAGCTAGCTATCTAGCTAGCTCTCGCGTTCGTACATGCTTATATATATGCGTTGGATATTGACCGCCGTTAATTCGCGGCTTACTTTGATTTACTCGGTTAAGCTAAAAGTAATTATTTTTGTATAGATTATTCAGCTTAACATTTTGTAATAACTTTTTAGAAGATTTCTCAAAAATATTTTTTTATATGAAATAATTTTTAATCTTTTCGTACCTCTTTCCGAACACTCTCAACTTTTGAATCAACCAAATCAAACCGAATCGAACCGTAAATTAAAAGGGCCACAAATAGATAACGAGATATGCCTAGCTGCTGACTACGTACCGCTGCCTACTGTCAGCTGGAGCATGCATGCATGGACTCGTCCACATGGGTCTACCGGTCTAGTGATCTCACGTACGCGCGTCATGGGCGTGCTGCTAGCATGCTAGCTAGTTAGATATATCGAGACAATGCAAGAACAAGAGAAGATGGAATACGTACATAAGACACTGATCAGCCATGCATGGACATAGATGGAGGCATGGAGCTAGCTTAATTGCATGAATATATATGCATGTCGTCTGTCATCCATGCTAGCTCGATCATGCATGCATGCCATGATCGATGCACGATGCTAGCTTGATGGTCTAGCGAAGTAGCAAGGGCCACCGTTCGATCGACGGCTGAGATCTGATCTGGCACAGGAGGTATAGCTGGCTGCATGCAGTAGGCCGGCGCCCGGTTCCTATATGCATTATACATGTACGTACGTATACCCGGCATGCATGCATGCAGCTGCAGGCACGTTAGCTCCCATGTCTTTGGCCCAGCTGCTCCATGCTGCCTTCTGTCCACCCCAATCCACTCATGCATGCATACCTTGGGTCACGACACCTCCGTCCTATGTTGTTTGGGCCTCACACTACGCATGCATGCCCCAGTACCTAGTGTCGGAGATTGTCGGCTTGTATTCGGACTATATACATCGTGAAGCAAATTAAAGCCATACCATATGGCTAATCTACCTAGCTAGGATGACAAAATATAGCAAACTCATCTATAGCTAAATTAATATACCTTGTTTGGAGCGAATGATTTTTTTTATCCAAACACCGTATTTTAACCTCGAAGCCACTTCAAATCAACCTGTCTCTCAAGCCAAGTCGACGTGCTAAACGTTCCACGTACTTCTCGAAACTCTGGACCAGAGAAGTCCATTCTTAGCATTCACCGTTATAAAAATCCAAATTAATCTCTAATCGCGATAGTCCTCATGTCTAGAAGTGATTATCGGTAATTTTTGATTTACTCCGATTAGCCCTGATTGTTGTTTCTTGAATTAATGCCGTCTAATCGGTAGTCTCTGCATGGTTGACCGTCTTATTAGCACCTAGCGCCTTCTTGAACCATGCCCATGTCTGAGGTGAACTAGAAAACAAAACTCCTGCGCGCAAATTAAATTTCCGAACAGGGAATCGACTAGCTCGGTAAAAGTTTCGTACTCCCTCCGTATCAAAATATTTGACGCTTTTGACTTTTGCACACACGTTTGACCATTCGTCTTATTCAAAAAATTTATACAAATGTCATTTATTTTGTTATGATTTGTTTTATCATTAAATATATTTGAAGTATGACTTATTTTTTTACATATTTGTGCTAATTTTTTGAATAAGACGAATGGTCAAACGTTTGTTCAAAAGTCAAAAGCGTCAAATATTTTGATACGGAGGGAGTATAACATAACGATGATTTTGTAATGGTACAAATGACATTGCAATTTAAATCAATGGCTCACAGGATATTTTCTTGAGATGTATACATTGGATTGCCTTTGAGAACGTAGTGTCCGCATATATGCGAGCAATGCTATAGAACGAATACAATTATTTACTTCATTTTAAAAAGGAACGGGAGAACTATCGTCTAATTCCATTGAGTAGGAGCAAACAACAACAAACCCACGCGAAAGCACGGAGGTACAACAGCAGTGCAACCGCTGCCACTAGGGATGCCAAAGACCAGACACCAAAGCCGCAAGGTCAACAAGTAGCCCCGTGGCACCACAACGCACGCAACCTACAACCGTCGGCCACTGTCGGCCTCACTAGACACCGCCGGCTAAGAAAAACTGAGGAGTGCATGGCATAAATTAAATTAAATTAAATTTTATTTTTTAGAAAAAGTCAAATGATGAGTACTTTGTATTTATTTTATGAAGTTTCAAATGTTTTTTTTTAAAAATTAATAAAATATTTTTATAGTTTTGAACTTGCCATGGGCCCGCGAGTGATCACAACTTTTTAAAATTAAAAATTTCAGCAACTTTAAGCTGAAAATAACATGACTTTTGTCACATATTTTTCCCATTCTTTTTTATTTATCACTATTAACTTTTTGACATATCCTTTAACTGTTCGTCTTATTAAAAAAACTATTTAAGTATCACTTATTTTTGTTATGCTTTGTTTAATCATTAAAGATACTTTAAACATGACTTATATTTTTTTTATATTTGTACTAAATTTTTAAATAAAACAAATGGTTAAAGAACATGTCTAAAACTTAATGACGACAAATAAAAAAGACTAAGGGAGTACGGATTACCCGCGAGGCCCCAAGCCTACGCGCACCACGTGGATCGCCGTCAATCTCGATGGCCAAAGCCATTGAGAAAGGTGCCAAAGCCATCAAGAAAGGTTAAGATTAGGCCGTCGGGACCGCTCGGTCGAGACATCACTTCAGTCTCGATGGCCTGGCCATCGAGATTACTTGTCTCGACGGTTTTCCCTGGGCGGTTGAGATTCTACGGCAGTCGGCCATCTGAGGGGTGCGGCAACCTTTCTCGACGGAATCTCGACGGCTAGCCGTCGAGACCGCTCGATCGACACAGCACGTCAGTCTGGACGGCCTGACCATCGAGATTACCTATCTCGACGGTTTTCTCCTGGGCGGTCGAGATTCTACGGAAGTCGGCCATCCGAGGGGTGCGACAACCTATCACTGTCGAGATTGCTAGTGGGCCGGCCAAAAGCGCCGGCCCAGCCCAGCAAGGCTCTATCTCGATGTCCACCGGCGGTTGAGACAGGTCTCCCCACCACAGCCCACCCGACCCCGGACCAGCACTGACAGGTGGGCCCTGTAGTAGTTAATCTCAGCGGCTAGAGTAAAGGCCGTCGAGAATGGAGGCAGAACAACAAAAATAATCATTTGCAAATAATTACAACACAACATCACAACGTTTGCATATAATCATAACATTTACTTACCGTAGAATCCCTAAATAAAAATAGGACATCTGGTTCTTACAATCACAGTCATATAAAAACTGCTCTTACTAAAGAAATTAGACTTTTTAAAAATTACAAACAAATGTTCATCACAATCACAACATATATTCAGAGAAGATCAACATCTTAGAAATAGAAGGGCAGGAAACAAAGATCATCTCATCTAAGGAAACCGGAAACACTTGCATTCCATTTCATTGTTGGCATTTGCACGTCAGGAATTAAATTTGACCAGATTAGGATAATACTTTAAAAATACCTATAGCAATTCCAATAGGCGGTCCAGCTGCAACAACAAAAATCCTTCGTTCTCTTTGTCCTCCATCATCACAATACACATATTTGTTATCAATATTCCAATATAGGGTTTGCCTAAAAAAATATAATCTTGAGAGCAAATCCCCCAAATAAAGATGGCTAACTTAATGAAGAACGGTTGAGAGCGGAATGCACATCAAAGCACTAATTGATAAATTGGACTTTCAAGTCTTAAAATTAAATGCGATTTTATTAGAAAAAAAGTGCACTCCTTCATGGAATCCCATACTAATAATCTAGTAAGTCCAACTTTAAACTTGTTGTACAGAAAAGTTGGAAACTAATAAAACATGGATACAAAACATAGATTGGGGAGACGCCTGAAACTAAAATAACATTTAAAATTCACATTCTCTGTAAGATTATTATTTTTACCTATCTTACATGTAAGTATACAGCAAGAACAATGCCAAGATCGGAAGAAAATGTCTGTAGGTGTGGCAATCACAACACAAAAGAAGAACAGAAATAGTATTTCTCAATAATAGAATTTAGTATTTCTCAATAATAGAATTGTACATCATCAGTACACCTAATGATACAATTTAATTTTTGATCAAATGCAGGAGCTAATAATTCCATCTCGTTTTAAAGGGGCCGTCGAGAGAGGTCGGTCTCGAGGGCTCCCGTTGACTACCCTCAAGACAAGTAACCTATCTCAAGGGCTTTCATAGAGAACCTGTCTCGAAGGCTCACACTATGCCCCTCCTCCGGTGGTCAACCAAGCTTTTTATTTTTTTAAAAAAAATATAAAAAATATGCTAGTGATGCACATTGTCTAGTCTTGCTTAGAACACGAAGAGACATCACCATAATTTTTTTTACAACGAAAAATCCAAAAATACACATCCATATGTAAAGGTTTGAACTAAATACAGTCGAGATGTGATTATAATTTTTTATGTGCCCATCAAACCATGCAAAATCATTATCATACCCTTATTTCATTTCAATGTTACAAATTACAACCATTTGACAACATTTTTCAAGTAATTTACAAATTTTTAAACCCACATATATATACATATTTCAAAAATACTATTGCGTAACAAAAAAAAACATAACAAACGAGCAAATAACCTATTTTTTTCACACACTAATTTCATAAGATTGAAAATTAAGAATTTTTCACCTACTTTCACAAATTATAAGCATTTTTTAAACTAATAAAACAAAAGTCAACATGTCTGAAAATTATCTGTGTCGTCGAGAGAGCCTCCCATGACACAGGTGGAGGCGGCCTAGCCCATTAACTTTCTCGACAGCTCGTTAGCCAGCCGTCGAGACTATTTGTTTTCTGCAAAAAACCAAAAAAATAAGGCGCAGGGACGGGATGGAGACAATCTCGATGGTCTTTGTAGTTGCCGTCGAGATAGGTCTCTTATCGGGACGGCTTTTATGGACCGTCGAGATTGCTTACCCTCTCGCGATCGTTGAACGGTGGCTGGGACTATCGAGATTTTGTGTTTCATGCAGTGGCGCGTACGCACCCATGCATGTGTGCCTGCAGACACACAAGTGCTGCGTACGTGCTAGGCTAGCTACCAGGTACTCCCTCCGTTCCAAATTATAGGTCGTTTGACTTTTTTGACACGTACTTTGACCACTCGTCTTATTCAAATAATTAGTGAAAATATGAAAAAACTCAAGTCATTATTAAAGTACCTTTTATGATAGACTAAATCATAACAAAAATAAATTATAATTATAATTTTTTTTGAATAAGACGAGTGGTCAAAATACGTATCAAAAAAGTCAAACGACCTATAATTTGAAACGGAGGGAGTACTACTTTGCACCAGAGTGTTGCCCCTACGTAACTGCACGTGAACCAATTAAAAAAAGGCTTTTTCCCGAGGGCAATGCTATGCATATGCATGCACACCGGCACACGTACTGTCAACGTTGCCCGTTGGAGCAAAGGATGGGCCGTGTCGTCTCTTGCTTGATGCTACAGTAGCTTTGGTATACGTACAGAAACTTTCAAATGTAGGCGTCCGACCGTGTCATGTTTTTGTTCGATCGTTGCTATAGTAATTTTGTTATAAGTATAAAATATTTAAATTAAAACGACCCGCTTCATCTCCGACCAGCGTCGCTGTTGTTTTATGGTTTAAGTTAGGATTCATGGCGGGTTATCCGAACCCATGCTTAAAGGGAGGCAAGAGTGACGGTGGCCCGGTGATGGGGAGGGAATCATTTGGGGCAACAGCGAGGCGACGCCGCGGGTGTGATCGAAAGCAGTTATAGTGGTGAATAGAACTGGGGAAAGGGCCGTGCCAAACAAGCCAGCCTGGGCACGGCCCGAAAAAACAGGCCCGTAGCACGGCACGACCCGAAACGGCGTGTCGGGCTGGGCCTGGAAACCAGCCACGACGTGCCACCCGGCCCGGCCCAACTGTACGGGCCGTGCTTGGGCCGGCCCGGCCCAAAAAGAGGCACGAGTCAGTATTTTATATTTTTTATGGTTTTCTATTACTCGGATGAATTTATGTTTAATACAAAAGTTGTAGATAATGTCGAGACGCATCTTTTTTATGTAGACAAGTTTTTCATTTGAGCAAGGTATGAATTTATAAAAAATATTCTTGTCGCTGCCTGCTTTCGGGCCGATGGCACCGTCCTCGGTAATTTGCCATTTTCGAGGTCTTTCATTGCTCGGATGAATTTGGGTTGAACGCAAAAGTTGTAGATAATTTCGAAACACATCTTGTTTGTATAAACAACTTTTTCATTTGAGCAACGTATTATTTTCTAAAAAATCATTTTGCCTGCTGTTTTGTTACTCGGGCCGTGCTCGGGCCGGCCCAGCCCGAATCCAGTCCGCCATTATTTTGGGCCATGCTGGGCCCAGATTTTGGCACTCCGTGCCAGCCCGGCATGGCCCGAAGTGCTGACGGGCCGTGCCGACCCGTTTTGCACAGGCCTGAGGCACGACAGGCCCGGGACGGGCCGGCATGACACGGCCCAACTCCCACCACTAGTGGTGAAGATGGATTAGCATACGATGACAACCACCGTTCTCCCTATCGACTCGCCCTTCCCCCTCCACCCCCAAGAACCACCATATCTACGTTTCGGAGAGCCAAGTGTACACTAGGGGAATCTTCTTTTTTATGCATATTGTTTTGAACATCATATATATAAAGAAATGAAATGTCATATAACCATCATATATATGATACGGTGGAATCTTCTTTTTTATGCGTATTGTTATCATTGGTGGTTTTTCGTTGTGTCAAGCATAGGGTATGATGTGGTGGGCCTCATCACTGGCAATTGTTGATCCATTTATTAGTGATGCAAATGTATAGATGAGAATTATAAATATCCACATTTTCTACACATGTGTATTAAAAAAATAGTGATACTATTCAGTCAAATTTCGTAGTCAATTTCTAAAACAGCACTCGCGCGTTTGTGCTTAAGGTGATGTCATTTTGACATGCATGAGCATCCTCTGGAACCAGAGGATCAATGATCAAAACCAATCAAGTACCCCCCACCCCCCAGTTAATTTAGACCTTGCTCTTTTCAGCTCAGAGTTACTAAAAATTTTAGTCTAAAAAAGTTGTGACTCCTCAAAAGAGATCTTGGAGAGTCAAAATAATTATAAAACAATATTTTAGTACTTGAAGAAGAACTATTCGTTTAGTTTGTAAAAGTATAACAATTATTCACTTTATTTAATTTAAGCGAAGACCTTAATTTAATAAGAAGCCCTTAATTATCAACGCTTCCTTCCCTAGCTACTGCATGCATGCATCCATCAAACTAGCCAACTACGTACGTGGAGTCCTTGCTTCTGTCAGTCAGGCCAATTCTCCATACGGCAGCAGGACCCGGAAGGCAAAACCATGTACTCCTATGTATGTGCAACAGTACCAGTGCTAGATCATTATTCATTTGACGTGCGAGGTGACGAAGGCAGGGCAGCCACTGCCGTAGTGTAGCAGTGCTCCATCTCCAATCTCCATGCAGCTGATACCTAGCTAGTACACCAACTTGCATGCCTGAGGTCGACTCCATCTACACGCTGGGCCAAACTGTCTCTGCATCGGCATATATGTGTGTACCCATTACCCTTGCCAGTGGTCAAGTGATCTAGTCCATGTCCATCAAGCTATAGCTAGCTGCTTGCCTGCTTGTCCCATTCCCGGCCGGCTGAATATCGGCCCTCCAAACGTCGCCGTTGATTTCGACATGCATGTCAGATGCCGATGTGATCTGTTATGCAGTGGAGTAGAAGTATATATACATGCAGGGCAATTGATATTTCTGTATCTCCATATATGTGCATGGGAAACTCGATCTATATATCCTCCCATACATGGGCCATATTTTTAAAAACTATGGTTAATCTTTACTATCAAAAAGTCACCCGTAATGATATTAATGGTGATGGTCGTGGTACGCCATCTATCTCGTTTCTCCGTCTCTCATCCAATGGTCAAATATATGAATGTAGGCACTTGCTATTTGTTCGCCTCATTTAATTTATGTGCATTGTATTTTAGGATGCTTTTGGTTGATTTAAGATGTTTAGCCTGTTATATTTTCAAAATCATCTTAACACACATTAAATTAGAGAGTCTGAAAGCTAGCACGACACAGTCGAGAAACACAGTAGAGTGTGGTTCTTTCGGGGTTGTAGTATATGATTCTTTCTTATCTCTCCATCTCTACTACAAAATGGAGATAAAAGTTCCTTCTGATCTAGTTTTGTGGAGATAAAGCGTGTTTTCTAAAGGTACGAGAAAACAAATAAATATTGAACATATATTCTGAAAAAAATTAATGATCAAAGTTTTATATTTAAAACCAGGGGCGGACCCAACGGTGGGTCAGGTGGGGCTCCAGCCCCACCTACGTTGTCTATGACAGTGGAGCCCCACCTTAGACCCACCTATAATTTTTAATATAAAATAGATGGAAAGGAGGGGCTAAACTGATAGGACGCTTATCTTAGACCCACCTATAAGTTTTGGCTGCATCCGTCTCTGTTTAAAACTGTATAAAAAACTTATGTAGGCATTATATATTTTGGGACGGAGGAGGTAACACGGTGGAAAGTAACATAGCACTGTAGTATTTGTTTGAAGTAGAGGGCCAATTAAGAGTTAGCTAGTTTACTACTATATGATACGTACCTGTTAATTAACTGCATGTGCTCGTGTACATTGATCTATCGATGGTACATGCGTACGTAGGTTGGCCCGTGTAATTAATGGACCGCCCGTCCGGAGCCCGGACGAGCTAGCTGATTCACGCACGCATGCATGCAAACGCCAGAAGCGACAGTGCCTTGTGTTGCCATAAAGCATGCATGCATGCACGCGTACGTACCGCGCTGGGCCTGCATGCATGGGCAGTAGAGAACAACTTAAGCATGCATAGAGACTGGTAGGTATTGGCCGTTGGTAGTTATTTCCGGTGGGCTAGGTTGCATGCATGCATGGGCTGCTGCCTTCTGGTCATCCACATGAACATGAGAGAGAGAGAGGATGCATCATTGAGCAGAGCTATATCATATTATTCATATATATATATCTACGTACCATCATGCATGCATGCATGCATACGGTAATAAATGCACGGGAAGCCGACCCATAACAGACCGAGGGGCTCTCGTGGGCCACCCCGATGCGTTGCAAATTGGCAACAAGGGCACATGAGCGAGCTAGAGCGCCAAGCTATATCAAACTGCACATTAAAACTTAGGGCTCGTTTGGAAGCAGGAGGGTAAAATCCCGGGGATAATTAGCCCTCACAGGTTTTTTTGGTCTTTTCATTTCCCCGGGTCCCAACTCCCCACCTCACGGGGTTCCCAGTCGGATCCACTCATCCGCCCACTCCCCGTCTTGCTCTATCCCATGCCATCCATAGAACTCCTCTCTCTCTCTCTCTCTCTCTCTCTCTCTCTCTCTCGTTGCCGTCGGTCGGAGCCCATCCGCGCCGCCGTTGCCTACTCCTCCTTGGAGCGCGGGCGTCGTCTACTCCTCCTCCTTGGAGCCCATCTCGTGAGCGCCACGGTCGCCTTCTCCTCAGAGCGAAGACCAGCAGCGCCGTCGCCGCCTCCTTCTTGGAGTGAAGCCCAGCCGCGCCGCCGCCATACGGAGCCTAGCCGCGCTGCCGTCGACGCCGTCTCCATCTCCTCCTCAGAGCGCCGCCGCCTCCTCCACCTCCTCCTCCGCTGTCAACGAGATCCAGATAGGGAGCTCATCAAGGAGCACGCTGTCGTCGTCGTTGCCGGCGCTGTTGTCATCGTCGTTGCCGGCACTGTTGTCGTTGTCGGCGCCGTCGGCGGCGTCTCCTCCTCCTCCTCCTTGGAGCGCAGCCGTCGACGCGACCCGGCTCAAGTGCTCGTCCGAAGCGCCTTGGCACCACGCCGGGGAGAAGTTTCCGACGTTCCGGGTCGTGGACCCTTTCCCCGGGGAAAGGAGAGGAATTGGGTGGGAAAAAATAGCGTGGATGGGTTTCCAAATGGGCTCCGAGCTGGCTCCGTGGAAAACTCCCGCGTGGCTCTCCAGCCCCAGGATCTGGCCGGGATCCCGGCGGGGGAAGTGTCTCCCAAACGAGCCCTAAAGAAAAACCCCAGATCAAGGTAGGTACCATGCCTCAGCACGGTTCCAAGTAATCACATCATGTTGATAAAAAAGTAGAAATACCAATGTGCGAACTAAAACTTGGAAGCAACAAGAAAAATAAATAAAGCACGAAATAAAGTAATGGATCCACTGCAGCCGACACCAGAAATTAGAAGATCCACACTAAAAAAGGAAAGGAAATACAAAACCCAAAAAAAGGAAATAATAAAATTAGCGTCTTTTTAGCTAATTTGAATTTTTGGGAGCCCTCCACGAGCTCCCAAGAACAACAACCAAACTAGACCAAAGCGTAGATCACAACTCCGTGGCTTTGACCCACCCTAGATCTACCACAATCTACCGACACCACCATTCAAACAAGCAGGACAATGTCGATCGAATGAGCAACCTCTAAACTGCATTTGACCTCGAACCCAACAAACTAACGCCAGTAACGCGCTAACAACCAATGGCAACGCGAGATCCCACCTGGCTGGCGGCGATGCGGAGGAGGCCCCTGCGGATCCTGGCGTCGGCGGGCTCCGACACGCGCATCTGCACCCGCATCAGATCTCCGACCGTCGCCGGCCGGCGCGGGGCCGCCTTGGCCCCGCCGCCGCTCCCCGGGCTGCCTCCCTTGGACGAGGCCGAGGACCTGAGCCCGAGCGCCTTCTTCATCTTGCTGGCGGCGGCGGAAGTGAGCGAGCGCTGGAGCGACGGGGAGGAGGAGGTGACGGAGGACGCGGAGGAGGCCGAGGCGGGGGACGCGGGGCCGGCCGCCGACGCCTGCGGGGTGTAGGTGAGCGGCCTGCCGCCGGTGGTGCGGGAGGCCGCGACGAGCACCTCGTAGGCGGCCTCCCGGAGGTCGGCCGCGGAGAGCGAGACGCCGAGGTCGGGGAACGGCGACGGGAGCCCGGAGGCGGCGGAGGCGGCTACCGGGGTGAAGCCGTTGGAGGAGGAGGAGGCGGAGTCGCGGCGGGACTCGCGGAACAGGCGAGCCATCGCGACGGCTGCGGCGGCGGCGGCGGTGGAGGTGGGAGCTTGCAGCCTTGCCCCTCGCCCCCCTCTCTCGCTAGTTGGGGAGGAGAGAGAAAGGGAGGGAGATGGGGAGGTGTGCGTGCCGCTTTTTGTCACAGGGATGATGAGGAGAGAGAAAGGAAGAGGAAGACAGATGGGCCGTGCATGGTAAATTGCAAGAGGTACCCACTATTTGTCAGGTAGTTAGGCCTTTTCTTTTCTTTTCTTTTCTTTGTCAGGTAGGTAGGAAGTGCTGTTTTAACCTACCATACATTAGTTCAGGTCGCATTTTTACCTTCGTGGCATAAGTGTGTTTTATAAAATTATTTTTATTAGATTTATAAGCCGTTTTTATCTGCAAAAAATATTTAAAAACATTTTATTACATAGACGTGCATCCAAAGCTAAATTTTGTGAAAAAAAATATGGAAAAAATACATTTTACTACTCCATGAAGTAGCATTTGCCATTTTGTCACATGACCCATTGACATCATTGAGAAGGAGTTGGCAAATAAGTTATTTGCAAATTTTAAGAGCTAAATCCCCCTCCAAATTTACGTTGATATTCTGCCTCGTGTAAATAAATTTGCGCCAATGTCGAATGGCCTAGTGCAACATCAGCTCTTATTATTGACATATATAACTCGACCCGAGCATTTAAAATGTACAAAGTGGTTAAGATTAAAATGTGCAAATTTAGGGTCTTTAAAAAGTAGGTTGGAAAGATTAAAAACTAGTTTAAAGATTTTTAAAAAGAACCACTGCAGATCCAAGAAAACAAAAAACTATATAGTGCTACAGCGCTAATCTGATTTGATTTTTTAATTCAATTGTATATGGAAATTTTAAATCATTTAGATTTCCAATTTTTTGATTCAATCGTATTTTAAATATTTGAATCAGCAAGATTTTAAACTTCAAAATTCTAATGACAAAATTATTTCGTCACAACACTTTGTTATATTAGTTTGTGATGTTTTTTCTTGCCGTTAGTGACATTTTCTTTTTATTCGACACAAAAATGCTGGGCTACACCCATGTATTATTTCTTATGACGCTTTCTCTAAAAAACTTCATAAATCAATGACATATTACTCAGTTATCACTAAAAAAACGTCACCGAAGGCTATATTTCTTGTAGTGTTCGCATGCAGAGGTTGGCATGGGTGAAGTGGACGACATCGCACATGCCACACCTGCGCAGGTCTTTGTGGCACATCATATTTCAGTGCAACCTGTTTCAAAACTCCACGGTGAAGCACAGTTGGATCTATTTTCGTCAACAACTCCAAATATGTGGCGATTTTTAGAGTATATCCAATGCTACCTCTTTTTCTCCCCTATTTGGCACTTGAATCACTGTAGCAATTGGTAGGTATTAAAATATAAGAGAGAAAAATGTAGCGAGGGATAGAGTAAGGATTAAAAAGTGGATGAATAGTGATGAGATTGAGGAAATATAGAGATTGCATTGGAGGATTAAAAAGTGGATGAATAGTGATGAGATTGAGGAAATATAGAGATTGCATTGGAGGATTAAAAAGTGGATGAATAGTGATGAGATTGAGGAAATATAGAGATTGCATTGGAGGATTAAAAAGTGGATGAATAGTGATGAGATTGAGGAAATATAGAGATTGCATTGGAGGATTAAAAAGTGGATGAATAGTGATGAGATTGAGGAAATATAGAGATTGCATTGGAGGATTAAAAAGTGGATGAATAGTGATGAGATAGAAAAAATATATTAATAGAGGTGGCACTGGACATGCCCTTAGTTGATTCGAGTAGTACCTCCTCCTTCTCACGTTCACACTTCTAAAAAGACAAAACAAGTTGAAAACACGAGTACGGGAGTTACAAAGAAATTAAAACGACTAGGCGAGAAAAGTACCCGAATTAAGATCAATGTCGTGACCAGCATCATGCACTTGATCCTCCAATCCAGCCTTTACTTGTTCATCTCCAGCACCATCACCGGAGTTCACTTTGTAATTCGTCGCCATCATCCCACGCCATGTGAGAATAATCGAGCTCATGTGAGCATGACCTTCGCAATCATCAACGGCACTCCAATCAATGGGCTCGTTATTTAAGTCCAAGCGCGCGCCGCAAATTTTTCTGCTCTCTGAAGACGGGACGAGCGCGCGACTTAAAATTTTTGCATGCATGCAACTTCGGCTGGACGACAATGAAGCGGACGACCGAGAGTGGCTTAGAGCTGGGCGTTGGGCCGTGCCGTGCCGGCACGGCACGGGCCCGTCGTGCCTCGGGCCGACGTGGCACCGGGCTGGCACGGCCCGGTCAGCACTTCGGGCCATGCCGGGCCGGCACGGAGTGCCAAAATGCAGGCCCGTCGTGCCTCGGGCCGACGTGGCACCGGGCCGGCACGGCCCGAGTAACAAAACAGCAGCAAAAATGATTTTTTATAAATTCATACGTTGCTCAAATGAAAAAGTTGTTTATACAAAAAAGATGCGTCTCGAAGTTATCTACAACTTTTGTGTTCAACCCAAATGCATAAGAGCAGCATAGGACCTCGAAAATTGCGAATTACCGAGGACGGTGCCGTCGGCCCGAAAGCAGGCAGCGACAAAAATATTTTTTATAAATTCATACATTGCTCAAATGAAAAACTTGTCTACATAAAAAAGATGCGTCTCAACATTATCTACAACTTTCGTATTGAGAATAAATTGATTTGAGTAATGAAAAACCACTCAAAATATTAAAAACTAACCCGTGCCTCTGACCACGCAAAATATAAAAAACTAACCCGTGCCTCTATTCGGGCCGGGCCGAGCGGCACGCCGTGCCTGGTTTCCAGGCCCGGCCTAGCATGCTATTTCTTGCCGTGCCGGCCCGGCCCATCAAAAATCGTGCCATGCCGGGCCACGGGCTTGAAAAATTGGGCCGTGCCTGTGCCAGCCCACCTGACCCGGCCCATTCTCCCAGCACTAACAAGGGCACATGAGCGAGCTAGAGCGCCAAGCTATATCAAACTGCACATTAAAACTTGTAGTATACCATGCATGCCGTCGATATTTGTTGCCGCCGACAAAAGTGAGCAGTGTCGTCCAAGCAGTGTCGGCGGACTTTTGTCGTCGGCCAGCCGCCGACAAATATCTGTGACGTCGGCTTTTTGGACCAATGACGTCGGTTTTGGCCGTCGACACTGATTTCGTTTCCTGTAGTGCGTCGGCGGCGTCTCCTCCTCCTCCTCCTCCTTAGAGCGCTGCCATCGAAGGCGACCCGGCTCAAGAGCTCCTCCGAAGCGAGTCGGCACCACGCCGGGGAGAAGTTCCCGACGTTCCGGGTCGTGGACCCTTCCCCGGGGAAAGGAAAGGAATTGGGTGGGAAAAAATCGCGTGGATGGGTTTCCAAATGGGCTCTTATAGCGTACCATGGCGTCGCGTGTGTCCATGCAGCCTGTTTGGACCCTGACAATTCCTTTATATTTTTTAATCAAAAGACAGAAATGCTATCTTCTATTTAATTAAATTATAGCAAAAAATACAATTTCTTTTTAATTATTGAAGAGAAAGAAATGAAATAACGTTGGGCCAGGCAACAAGGAGCCGACGAATCTTTGATGGAGTTTAATTAAGCATATATACGCGGGAGTTGTTGACTGCTCATGATATGAAACCGTTGTTTAATTACCAACTCTTGCAGCAGAGTCAGAGGGCTGCTTCTGGCTAGCAATAGTTATAAGCAAGTGCATTAATCTGTTGGTTTCCACCATGTGGATTTGCCACAGTGGTGAGAGGTCGTCATAGAGTATTGCCCTGAAGATCCCCCAAATCTTCCTTGGGGCGGCAGGAAGGGGAGGTGAGGCCGGGATGATACTGGGGAGAGATGATGGGGGTGTGGCTTGATAGCTAGCTCATGTGCCGCCATGTGCCGTCGACTCGCGGCCCCCGGAGGTTGATCGGTCGGCTATCGCGGCATGCACCCGGCCGGCGCCGCGCGGGCTCCGCAAAAGCGAGAGCATGAATGAACGTGTACGCATGAATGTATAACGGAGGTATTCATCGTGCTTATACTTTAGGAAGAATAGTGCCGCGCGGTTAGATTTATTTCGATTTTTTTATATATGAACTCTTATTTCTGTTATTTTCTATTCTAAATTTATGCAATTTGTGTTTTTTTATTGTAGTGGATATGAACTCTCTATTTTAATCATGCATGGACTCTTGTCTCTATTTTTTATTCTGAATTTGTATTATTGTTTTGTTTTAGCTGATACAAATTCTTCTTTTAATATTGTATGGACTCTTATTTATATATTTTTTAAAATTCTGAATTTATATTTTCTTTCGGAAACGCTTGGCGTCGTACATCCGGCGCGGTCCGCACGCGCGAAACGCGCAGGGGAGGGGCACTGTGTGCATGAAGGTTGGGCCCACGATATTTTTTTCTTTCGGCGACCATAATTTTTGACTGGATGCTCCAATTCAAAAACCATTTGCACCAATGTGTTCCTCGTATTTTTAGAACAAAACAAGATATATGTTGCCATATAACTCTTCAAAACTTACCTGGTGAAACTTGGGTTTCTTTTGAATAATATGTACTCGAAACAAGGAAAAATCATAACGTACTAATAAAAATGAGGGTAAATATGAAAAAAAAAAACATGTGTCATTGACGCCGTTAAGTACACTTAACGGAAGAGGGGTAAAAGTGGTCTTCAATTTGAAAAAGTAAGGGCAAAATCACAATCTGGAAAAAATGAGGGTAAAATCACAATTAGCTATCAAAAGAAGGGTAAGAACACAGTTGCCCCAAAATTTATTATTTTTATATGAGCTAAACGATGTAGTACTTTGTAGTCATTTTTGTGTGGTTTTAAATAATTCTTCCCATAATTACTAAAATAATGTTTTTATACGTTTTGAACTCTTCAAAGCTTCTTTCGAGGGGTCACAACTTTTTTACATTAAAATTTTCAGTCACTTTAAGCTGAAAAGAACAAGGCCTTAATCTAATCCATTATAATTTGGGCCACAACAACCAATGATGTAGATCTATTTTCTTTTTTTATTAACATGGGAATTCTAGGATTGTAGGATTAATGTGGTAGCTCTTTTGTACCCTATTTTAATTATATAACGAGTATGGTGTCCCACATATTTACGCATATGGGCTCTTTTTTTTAACTTTGATATTGTGTTTTTACTGTAGTTAATATGGACCCCTTTCAATCTTCGTAGTTGGCATGGACTGTTTCCTTTGTTCGATTTTTTATTATAGTAGATAGGAACTATTTTCAGTCTAAGCCATTATATTTCGGTCCCACAATAATCGATGGTGTAGATTTTTTTTATCCTATTAACGTGAAAATCTATTGCATTTTTTATTAACATGAAATTTTTAGTATTTTACGATTAACGTGGTGACTCCGTTTTATTCTGATAGATAGATAGATAGATAGATAGATAGATTGCGGATGCGCATTGGTCTCAAGAACACAATAGATGATTTAATTTGTGTAGGCAATCAAAACAATGGCAGCGAGAGAGAGAGATTGGTATGTAACCGGCAGTAAATTCCTTAATCAAGCTCATACACTCCATGCTAGCCAGGTTATTAGGATACGTACGAGTCACATGCATGCACCAATCTTCATCCATCAAATACTAGCTGATGGTGATACCAATCGTCAATTAGTCTCCATACATAAACCGGCCGGATGCATGTCGACAATTCGTCCTTGTGTTGTGCTGCTCGTGCATAGGCTGTTAGCTAGCTAGGACCATGCATGCATGCATGACAGTCCTCTCATAGCAGACGTCACATTGGTGTCGATTGATGTGTATATATTATTATGACTAGCTAGTACGTACTAGTAGTATGATAGTAGTTTTGAGTGCGTGGTCTCGAGTTCTCGACCACCCGATCGATCTCCTAACCGGTTAATTATCTGCCCGGCCGGCCGGCCAGAATGTGCAAGTACACATTGGGATCTAGGGAAGAAGCCACGCAAGTAGATACATCAAACGAGAAACACCACAGCATCGTCGTCGCATATATCGATGCATGGGATTGGCAGAGATAGATCGAATTCTTGAATACTTTTTTTGTTCGTTCATGGCTCACATCTGCTTCGCACAATAGGTTCGTTTAATTAGAGAGCTAGCTTGCCCGTTCCAAGTTGCTAATTGGCCGGTTACCATGTTAACAGACATGCACGTTGTTAATTAGATTGACATGCACACTAACGAGCTGGGCGGCGGTCGGACGGCGCGGGCCATGTTAACAACTGTGCTCCCGGCTCTGACCAAGATGGGCCCGAGAGCTTAATCAACTACCAAGACCAGAGATTAATTTATCAATCCAAGAGGAGCAGTGCTTAAAATATATATATTCTCCCAAGTCAAATCAAAGCAAAATAGCATAGTACTACAAGAAATCACCTACCTTGGCTGTGACCTGCAATATATGCTAGCCAATGCAAGCTCAGGCGTATAAGGCGTATATATATATTCAACTCCCCAAGTGGGTCACGGTCTCGCGCGCAGGCCCGTATATACCTGAATCTGCCCCGCATGTCCCCCAAATCCCGATTAATGCTAGTTTAATCCGGCGACTAATCATGGCAAGTTGCCCATATATGCATGTCGCTAGCTTGGATCCTGTGCTGCTCGATCGATCGATGCATATATCGATATTCTCTTTCCACTCGTCCATGCATGTGACCTAACCGCCCAAGATTTGGATCGGGCATGGCGCGTCGGCCGGGGAGGGGGCGGCGCCGGCCGGCGCGCGGCAGGCATGGCCGGCACGTACGATCGTCTCACCGCACCACGTCGCGTGCGTTCGTGCGTGCGTGCATATACGCGCGCGCCCGCCAGTGGTTTACCTCCATCCCTCGCTACTACTTGGTTTAATTATCCTAATTAATCATGAGCAAGCCTCGGCTGCCATGCTAATAGAGTACGAAAATTAATTAGTAGTGTACATGTAGAGAAACACCGGCCGGTCGTGCCGCGCGAGAGGATTAATTAGAGATGGTTTGGAACAGTGGTTCAGTGTGGGCGTTTAATTTAGGATTTGACTGGTGATGATTCAACTCGATTGGTGTTTCTTTGATTAGGGTATAGTGACTTTTTATTAGGTTTGTTTTCGCGTTTTTATATCTTTTCATGCGCGCCCACGCGTTTGGGTTGAGGACTTGAGGTAGAGATATATAGGTAGGAGTTTGTTTAATCCACCAAATACATGCATGATGCATGCGTGGGAGACAAAACGGAAATTCCCGTCCATATGCGCATTCGGTTCCATGCGAGGTCGCGGCCGCTGATCTTGTTCAAAGGTCAGTGTATTGTCCCACCCCCTCTTTTACTCGAATTTGAAAAAAAAAATCCTACAAAAATTTCAAATCATTGCTACAAATCCTTCAATTCCTTCTCTTTCTATTCCGCACTAAGCGGAACCGCGCCCGGGGCAGCCGCCGCCGGCCACCGTGCCGGCCTTGCACAAGCCGCCAGGCATATGTGCTGCCGCTGTCGTGACTCCTTCGGCACCGGCGTGGGCATGCCACCGCGAGACGGTGATTGATCGTTGGCAGGTTCGCAAAAGAGACAAGTGAGGTAGAGAAGTAACAAGGACTTTTGTTGCATGAATTTGAATTTTTGGGAGGGCCCTTTTTGCAAAGTTGAGTGAGAGGGGGTGGGGCAGCACACAGATCTCGAGAAAGATCAAAAGGTTGCGACTATACATGGAACCAAATACGCATATGGAAAATCATTCTTGTAGACAAAATGCTATAGGGTTTGAGATGGCTAAATTAATTCGGTCAAAGCATTTTAATCTTTTGTATAAGGGCATGTCAATAGGACTTGTATAGTACTGTAACAAATAAAATATATAAAAGAGAGAGGAATAATGATAAATAGTGAAAAGAATTGTGAATAGTGGCTAAATAGTGCTTAATTAAGCTGGACTAAGTTAGAAATGGTTGGAGATGGCCTTGGCGGCCTTTAAAGGAACTTTCTTATGGACTAAAGGTGTCTTGACTCATAGGTGATGAGCATAGTATGACGTAGAAGGTGCCAACAGGTAAGTTTGGGTGAGGTATTGCCACAAGAACTAACTAGGTCAACACGCCACAACCAAGGAGCACAGGGGGTAGTGTTCCCGAGTGAGGGCTTGGTCGTAGCATTGCTTGACGGAAGCTTCACTCAAATCATGCCAACAAGGCAGACACGTGTCGAGGGCGGCGACTTCAGGGCATGGCTTCTCCACGAAACCACGAGCCAGACGAGACCCCTCTGACATATGGAATGACTCGCCACCATTAGAAATCCTGCAAAGCACGCGCAATAGTGACAATGGCGATGGAGCAGTGACCGACGAAGCGACGCAACATCAATTATGGACCCGGGTTGGTAGATGCGATAGATATTAGCTCTGCATAGTGAAACGTCTCGGTCAGGACCCCGAACAAGGCGCTGACTCACTAAATAAGCGGGGCCCGCCTGGTGTCAGTAACCCGGGCGACCTCGGATGCATCAGCAGCACGCTCGTCGGAGTTCCCTGGCAAGGCCTCTTATATCCCAAAGTTCCACATAGCGAGGAGCCGTTGGAGTAGGGTTGTTACCTCTTTTGAGGGCTCGAACCAGGATAACTTCCAGTGTCTTCAGTCCCATCCTTGTCGCGTTCGTCTCACCATCCATCTTCTCCTCTACAAATCTCTGGTTCCAACCCTCGGGGCCTCTGGTTCCCAAGAGTCTACAATAGCATTGCTACAAAACAATCTCATATAATAGGGTTTGGTTGATGAAAGCAGTTTTGAGAAGAATGGTGGAGAAGCTGAATTTGAGTGTTCGCGTGTTTTCTGAAGTAATGACAAGACATGCCTTTTATGGAATGCAAAAAAAAAACTAGTTTTAATCTAGTGCACACTGAACCACGTTTGCAATAAGTTCTTGGTCCAGATAATTGGATTGTAAAATGCTTTTCATGCTACTTCTAACAAGAGATGTTGGGTCGCAAACGTTATTGTTATGATTGGAAGCCTTTCGTCTATGATCTAATGAAAGTGCTGCGTTTCTAAAAAAAAGAACAATAGTTTCCTTTAAGTTCAAAAAGATATCTAACATGAGTTGTGTTTCATGTTTAGAATTCAGTTTAGACCAACGTCGAGTAACTTCATTTTTTCTCTCTATTTGCTATCTAGTAAACTAATATTCAATCTCGAAACTCTTATACCTTTCCTTGAGTGATAAAAAGATCTTTCAAACAATTCTTTTGCTTTTTGTCATGCAGGGTTCAACTTATGGTCGTAACATTCCAACTCCACTCTTTTTTATTTTAGTACTTTTAGCATCCAATAAATAAAATATTCGCTCTCATCAGTCCATAAATATGGAGATTTTTTGTTTTATCCCTATACTATGTTTTTGAGATATGAGAAGTCATAGTCTCCTAGAGATGACAGAAATATAGGGAAAAAAATTCTTTGTTGTGGACTACTATTAATTAATTGGAAGCCGATGAAACTAGCTCCTACCTAAATTAATTTAGCCTTCAAGAGTTTCAAAAAGTTGCTTCAAGAAAACGAATGCACTTGGTACAAGAAAGTTTTGACTCTGAGAGTCACTACAGGAAATGAAAACAAACTCGAGTGCTGAAATACTTCTCGACGGCCATATCTTACACGTCGATCTTCTGAACTATGTCTCGACGGCCGAATATAAGCCGTCGATACAGAGGTCCACGGCTAAGCATTCTCGACGGCCGAATAAATAACCGTCGATTATAATCCTACTGTTTGCCGAAAGCCAAACGGCGTTAGCAATCTCGACGGCATAGTGTTAGGCCGTCGATACAGAAATAATCAGAATATTCATTTTCATTCCTATAAATGATAGTTTAATTGATATTTATTTTTTTAAAGTAGATAAATCAATTTAATAAATGTGTTACTTTGCCTGAACTTATAAGTTTATATTGTTAAATGAATTTGAATTTTTTGAATTAAAGTTTTTCGTAGAAACACTAACGACTTACCGGTTATCGTACGATAACCTAGAACTTAGCCGGGAAACTCTCCCATTTAGTAGTGTTCGTCATGATCGATCCTCAGAAATTTTTTATATTTTCGCTGATGATATGATTTGATACACAAACTTGAATGCATTGTTTTTGATACTAATAAGTTTTATTTTGTATTTTTAGAAATCAAATTATGTTGGGTTGACCGCCGAGTCCAGCAAAGGGCAAAACAGTCAAGACAGGTACTTCTCTCGACGGTTTCACATGAACCGTCGATAGTAAGCCATTGTGTCGAGTGTAGTCAAAGAAAACCCTCGAGTGTACTTTACATCGACGGCCATAGAATAAATAGCCGTCGAGAGAAATGACGTCCTGTCTCGACGGCTATATATGGCCGTCGAGTGAATTGAGTCTCCGCGGGCCCAACTGGCCCATTCACTGTCGACGGCTAATTAGGGTCGTCGAGTGTATGGCCCTGGGGATCCCAACGGCCATTATGTGTCTCGACGGTGCCCAAAAACCATCGAGATAGAGCCATTTCACTCGATGGCCTCAGTGTAGCCGTCGAGACTAAGTAATCTGACTCGACAGTTTTACGATGGCTGTCGAGAGAACGTATATTTAGTACTGCTTTTCGGTGGGACTTAGGCCCGCGCCACTGCCTCCTCCTTCCCCGCGCCGCCGGTTGCCGCCGCTGCTCGCACCTGCCGCCGCCCGTCGCCGCCGCCGCCTCCCCTCACCCGCTCCCCCTTGCCACTGCCTCCACCTCCGCCTCCCCTCCTCCGCCTCCCCGCGTCTCTGCCTCCTTCGCCTCCCCCGTGCCACTGCCTCCACATCCTGTCCCGTCCCTCATATCCGACGTCGTCCCCATGTTGACAGCGGACGTACGAGGTAAACGAATAATTTTTTTTCTCCGTGCTTCTTGTGTAGTGTTGATGGCCTTGTATCAACATTAGTCGATACTAATATTGATTTAGTGAATAAAATAGGAAATTGTTAATTAAATAAAATAAATTACAACTAATAAATAAAATAAATTAAATGTAATGTTAATAATTGATTATTTACTCTTGATTAATTGTAATGTAAATGTAAATAATTGTGCTTCTTGGGTAGGTTTATTGAATAAATTAGGCAGTAAATAAATTAAATAAAATAAATAATTGTATTATAATTAATTGATTATTTAATTTTCAATAATTATTTACTTTTCATTAAATATCGAATAAATTGGGTAGATTTGTGATTGATTGTTGATTGTTTATTAATTCGTAAATGTTATTAATTACCTTTTTGTTTAGGTAATATATTAGGCGTAATAATATTTTGTCCGCATTAGTGTTGTCCAATTGTGACCCAGCCGTACGTCACCCATTCGAAAACGGCACAACTTGTATGGAACATGAACGGTGATTCGTTTTGTTTTCATACGAGATGTGATAAGCGTTTTCGAATTGTCCAGTGGACTGCCATATATGGGCGTCCCAGTGGACAGCCTACGAATGACCGATCGAGCAAAATTCATTGCGACACTGGTGAGTTCGAGACGATAATTTCGACGGCATAATCCTAAGAGGTTCTCCTGTGCATAACATAAGTGCTCGATGGTTTTAATAACCCTCATGGGCCATCGTTGCACTGGAGAACCCTTAGGGTTATGTTGCCGAAATTTCGTTTCGAACCCACCGGTTTTGTAATGAATTTAGCACGATCGGTTATTTGTGGGTGGGTTTAGAAACTTTCCTAAGCCTGTCATGAAACCCTCACGTGAAATGACGCTTGCCTACGATAGATGGAAGAACAAAGAACTTGGATATACGATGGATGGCAACCGAATGGACAACACACAGATGAATGGTATGAAAAGACCGGTGAATTCGTAAATCATGCTTTTCAGCATGCGGCAGACCTTAACATTAAGGTGACATGCCCTTGTGCTGAGTGTGGGAATTGTCGGAAGAGAACCCGTGATCAGATGGAGCTCGATCTATGTAAACATGGTTACAAAACCGCATACCATCGTTGGGTATATCATGGGGAGAGTCGCTGTGTAACGTGTGAACAACCCTTATCCGTACCCGATGAAGGTTTTTGATGAAATCGATCGGTTCAATGATTTGATGGAAGACTTTGGTCATAATTTGGAGGACGAGGACGCAGCAACGTCTGTGTCTGATTTCATGGGGCTTCTTGAGTCTGCAAAACAACCGTTGCACGATGGAACCACAGTAGCCTTGCTGTCTGTTGTGGCCCGTATGATGGCTATTAAATGCAAGTATAATTTCTCGATTAATTGTTTTGACGAACTCATATCGTTGTGGTCCGATGTTCTTCCTGAAGGTCATAAGATGCCACCTACTTGGCATGAGTGTAAAAACTTACAGGTGGACTAGGAATGCCATATAAGAAAATACACTACTGTCCCAATCATTGTATGTTGTATTATAAGGATGATGCGGATAAGCGTGTTTGCGATAAATGTGGAGAGTCAAGATATGTGGAGATAGACGACGCCAAAGGAAATAAGAGACAGACAAATGTGACGAGAAAAGTACTTTGTTACTTCCCACTGACATAACGTCTCCAACGATGTTTCTTAACTGAAGAAACGACGCAGCAGATGAGGTGGCACAAAGAGGGTAAAAGAACAAAAGGAGATGTCATGTTCATCCATCGGATGGGGAAGCGTGGAAACATTTCGATCAGAGGCATCCTGTTTTTGCATTGGAACCAAGAAATGTACGTCTTGCGATCGCGACAGATGGGTTCACGCCGTTCAATATGAATGCCGCGTCGTATTCTTGCTGGCCAGTTTTCACCATGCCTCTGAACCTTCCATCATCTCTTCTACTTAAAGAAGAGTTTATGTTTCTATCTCTCATCGTATCTGGTCCCAAAAATCCTGGAAAAAATCTAGACTTTTTCATGAGGCCCTTGGTTGAAGAGTTTGAAGAGTTATGGGAAATCGAGGCAATAACATATGATAGGAAAACAAATTCCAATTTCCGCATGAGGGCCGCATATTTGTGGTCTATTCATGACTTTCCCGTATATGGAATGTTTTCAGGATGGAGCACGCATGGGAGACTGAGCTGTCCTGCATGCATGGATGATTCAAATGCTTTTCAGTTGTCACATGGGGGAAAGACAAGTTTCTTTGATTGTCACCGTGCTTTTCTCAAAGCAAGTCATCTGTTTAGGAAGCAAAAAAATGTCTTTCGAAAAAACACCATAGAGAGAAGACAAAAGCGTGGTCGTTTATCCGTTGCTGCTATAAAGGCGTGGCAGGCCAGATTGGTGGAAGGAAGGAATGGTGTGTACGAGGGTTACGGAGAGTCACACCATTGGACGCATAAGTGCATCTTGTACTATTTTCCATATGCTGATGATTTGCGTTTGCCCCATAATTTGATGTGATGCACCAAGAGATGAATGTGGCGCAGGTGATTTTCGGAACTAATAGCTGATAAGAGCAAAGATAATGTGAAAGCACGTCTCGATTGCAGTGAAATATGCAATCGACCATCGATGAACATGATAGAGGGTAGGGCTAAGAAGCCGAAAGCACCGTACTGTTTAACAGTCGCACAAAGGAGAGAATGTATGGAGTGGTTCGAAAGGAAGCTTAAATTTCTCGATGGGTATGCGTCAAATATAGGTCGTGGCGTCAATGTTGTTCAAGGAAAGATAAATGGAATGAAACACCATGATTATCATATCTTCATAAGAGATCTCATGCCCGTTGTGTTTCGTAGCTACGTACCTGAAGAAGTCTGGATAGCTCTTGCAGAATTGAGTTTCTTCTATGGAAAATTATGTGCTAAAGAGATTCAAAAGAGCGAAATGGCTAAACTTGAAGATGATTTAGTTATACTTGTTTGCAAACTTGAAAAAATTTATGTGCCCGGGTTAGCGATCGGCTAGGACCATCTGAGGTAGGCTTTGGTTATATTTACAAGTTAACTAAGCTAAAATTTCATAACTACTAACAACACTATGTTACAGGTATGAGGATTACATGCCCGCTGTGCGAGCTGGCCACTCACAGGGCGAGAGCGGACGCGCCTTCGAATTCAGCCTATAGAGGGAGAGGGAGCAGGAGAAAGAAGAGAACAGGCAGATGCTGCACGCGATGCAAGAGAGCCTGAGGACGGCGGAGGAGGCACGAAAGAGGCAAGAGGAGGAGATGGCCCGACAGCGAGCGGAGTTCGAGGCAAGGTTCGCCTATTTGGAGAGTCTATCTCGACTAGCTGGGTTATGTACTTATGCTACAACTATTCTTTAATATACATCTTACCATTTGATTAACACGTCACATGTCAAATTTGTTTTAGGTTGGCCCGAGCGGGACTAGTGGCAGTCCGAGGTTCTACGCGGGTCCACCACCGTATCGTAGTGGATTCGGGGCCCCACCTCCTTACCAGAGCTACTATGGGGGGCCGCCGCACCAGCCTGGGGCACAAGGTCCCTATGGTGCACCTCCTCATCCCCAAGCTCTCTACAGCGGCCCACCTCCCCAGCAGGTGACCACATGGGGCCCGGCTCGCCCACATGGTGGTTTCCCGTACGTTACTAAGGCGGTAAGTCCTATGACCTCAAATTACATATTATTATTTTCTTTCAAAACATAGCACTAACTAATAAGTCTATTTGATTCAAGGGTTCGGGTTCTGTGGCCCCAGCAGCAGCTCGTGCACACGAGGGAGGGGACACATCGGGCAGCCAGGAGGCCGACTTCGTCAACAACCTATTCGATGGCGCTCCACCGTTGTTTACCCAGCCGACCCTACCCCCTTCAGACAATCCTCCATCTAGCGAGCATTAGGTGACTAGTTAGCTATCGATACATATGTTTTGGTTATCGTAAGCTTGTGGACAATTCTATGTGGATAGCGATGTTCTATATGGATTTGATTGGTCTTTTGCATATCGATGTGTGCCGTGCTTTTGAATTATTTGTGCAATTGTGATCTTGTGGACAATGGATGCGAGAATTGGGGATATATATATTGCGAGCATTTTGGGTTTGCAGGTGCAGCAGCTGCTGCTGGGACCAGTAGCTGTCGTAGTTTTTTCCTGTTTTTTTGCAAAATTTAAACAATTTTTTTGCCCTGTCATACTCTCGACGGCCGTGCCTAGGCCGTCGAGAATAAGCAACATCTGAACAGTGATATACTCGACGGCCGGACATCAGCCGTCGAGAGTACGCTACCCCTCCAGGTCCGTCCAGTGGGGCCCGCCAACCATGTCTCTCGACTGTCGGTGTATGGCCGTCGAGACTACGCTCGTCATGCGCAAACGGCGTCTGTCGCATCACACTCGATGGTTTTATTACCAGCCGTCGAGATAAGTACTCTCGACGGTCGAGCCGTCGAGACAGTGCTCCTCTCTCGACGGAGTTCTCACGACGGCATATACTCGACGGCTGGCCGTCGAGGGTAACTTGTCCCGACGGCTTGTTTATTTATATCGACGGTTTGGGCACTCGAGATTGTTTTCGTTTCCTGTAGTGAGTTCTAAGGATTGGTTTCAAAACTTTCAAGATAAAAAATTACTAAAAGTATTTTGGCTTAAAAACTGATCATAATCCATGTTTAATTATAAATGTGCGTATGTCTAGATATCTTTAATATATCTAAGAAATACCTGAGAGTGTGCTTAGTACATCAAGGCATTGCGGCATGCAACAAGAAAATATCCATGCATTCATATGTTTTCTTCAAATTAAACTAATCTTAGTTCATGATGGAAATAATAGGGATTTCATCTCACAACAAATATGGTTTTAGCCGTACTTAATTCAATTGGTCCTTTTTGACACATACAACCATGATTTTACATCACCTCCTCTATGAAGTTCTTCCCGTGTTTCATTCATAAGCATTGAAATAAGAACCCTACATATAGGTTGATTAATTATTTGTCCAACTCCTTTTGTCCATATCAAATCATAACTTTTAGTATTGAATAGATCTACATCATTATAATCAGGACTAGTAAATAGAGTGCATAGATCGATCTTTTGTTTTCTGACATGTGCATTTGTGCTACAATATTTGTGTTAAGCTTCAAGAGAAATATATACATACGAAGATTCATGCACATTCAATTAGAGTTAACTTCGATCTAATTATGATTTCTATTATTTTATAAATATTTTTATTTTATGTGGTAACATGTATTTCTTTTATAGTCGTGTAGTAGTTGATATAAACTCATTTTTCTATTTTCTATTATTTGCATTTTTAACTATTAAATTTTTATTTTCTATTGTAACCATTTTATAACTTTTTCTAGTTGTGAAGCGGTTGATTCAAGGTCCATTTCTATTTTTATTTTAGATTTTAATTTTAATTTTTCTGTAGATTAGACTCTCTAGCCATACAATTGATGTGCACTACTTTCACTAACCTTTTATTCTGAATTTCAAATGTTTCCATTTTATATTATAGTTTACATGTATTTTTTTGACCTAAGCAATCATATATAGTTTAGGCCATAATGATTAACGGTGTATGTAGTAGTTAATATAGACTATTTTCTATTTTTTATTTTAGTTTGAAATCTTTTTCTACTTTTGTAGTTGATCATACAAACTCTTTACAACTATTTTTATTATTATGAATCGTTTCTTTTGTAACTGTAGTCAAACATGAACTCTTTTTATTTAATTAAGTCATCATAATTCAGATCCATGATGATTAATGTGTATTTTTCTCTATTAATATGAAATTTTTAATATTTTAGAGTTTATGTGTTTGCTCCATTGAACCATGTTGCATATGTTACAGATAGATTACTATTTTATCTCAAAACTCTTGTATTTGCCTTGTAATATTTCAATTCCATACTTTTTCTGTATTTTTAGCATGACCAATATCTATCATTCCAGCATACTTGATCCTAACAGAGATATATATTTTAGGGTTCTCTTGGATTCTAAAAAAGTCAATTTCAAAGATAATCGTTGGAGATGCTCACTAGCAAAAATGTCACCACCATTTTTTTAATTTTGGATCCAGAAGAAGTAGCCCTTCTTTGGTCGATATATTATTAAGCTATGTCTTCTAGTACTAAGCAAGAGAGCTAACAGTTCCCCTCAAAAAAAAAAAGAGAGAGCTAACAGTTAACCTAGCTAGCTAGGTTTACTCTTAAAAACTAGCTAGGTTAGGCTAATGGGTTAAGTTTTGTTTCCATCCCACATTGTTTACAATTGTCCATGTTCACATATTCTACGACGTTTTTATGCATCATGTATTATCTATGGAAAAATGTTTTATGTACCATTGTATAGTCGCTTAATACCTCACATGCCATGGCCAACAATAATATTTTGAATCAATTTTTACTTTCCAAAACCGTGTTTTCAAACATCCCATTTATGACGTTTATGAACTAAAACGGCTAGTGATAGTTTCTATCACCGATGGTGCAAGGCTCCATAAACTATATTACGCACTACCAATGTGTTTATGTAAGTCATTTCTAAATATACTATGCCATATAGAAATGGTGTTGATACAACCATTTCAATGAATTGTATCCAATAATTAATTGGGAAAAGTATATTTATAACCTGAACTGTCATGTTTTATCTACATAACCTATTGAACTATGAAACCAGGTCTTTTAGCTATTGAAACATCAAAGCCATGCGCATAACCCCCCAATATGGTTTTGAAGAGTGATATTACCACTTGATCATCCACCTATATAAATTTGCCACCATTACATGTGGCATTAATTACAGACAACAAATATAGAAGCCACATCAACAGACCCATATGTGATGCTCACTCATCTAGTATCTTCTTCTACCTCTCTCACCCCTCTCTTGTCTTCATGCTCCAAGGCCGTTACCCCTCCAAGCCTATTGTCGTCCGCTCATGTGCCCTAGCTCGGCTCCAAGGCGGCTCCCTTCTACTACCTCTCTACCATGCTCCAAGGCCATTGTCCCTCCCAGCCCATCACAGCCTACCTGCTTGGCATCATCCCTTGATCCACGTCATTGCCTTGACCTCATTTTTCATTTCCCCCGATATTGTTTCCAAATTTTTCGATGTGTCCATCTCATTGGGTCCTCTACTTGCCATCGCCTCGACATAGTCAGCCATCGTCCCCTACTCGACCCTGTCGCATTAACTTTACAATCAGTTGACTTGCTCTTGGCCCAAATTGCCGCCGCCTCTATCTCTATCTCAATTGTCAATGCACCTGCTCTTGGCCCCAGATAATTGTTGTTGCCATCTCCATCTCACTGATCATTGCCCTGATATCAGCCAGCACTTGGCCTCCACCCTTGCCTCCTCTACTCACCGGTGTTGCTGTTGTTGTAGGGGTGGCCCCTCACCAAGACTTCACATTGGGCGCGAGTGACGGCGGCGGCGTGATGGGGAGGCGGTGACGGCGGGCGGTGCGGGCCCGGATGCTGAGGCAACGGCGACGGCGAGGCGAACCGGTGGCAGCACGGGAGACGGTGGTTGTGCGTGAAGGCGGCGGCGGCTCGGTGAGACGTTCCCAGTGGCCCGTGAACTTTCAACATATGCACACTCTTGACAGCCAGTTGTTCCCGTCGAGAGAGACATGCACACGATACTAGTCTCAATGGTTTAGGGTAACCGTAGAGAGAAAGGTTGCCCAACGGCTTCGGAAGCCACCTCTACCTCAACAGCCACTCCGATGCCGTCGAGGCAACCATGCCAAGGGAGCTATGCATTGGGAGAAACCTGTATCAAGATAATCGTTGGAGATGCTCACTAGCAAAAATGTCACCACCATTTTTTTAATTTTGGATCCAGAAGAAGTAGCCCTTCTTTGGTCGATATATTATTAAGCTATGTCTTCTAGTACTAAGCAGGGGAGCTAACAGTAAACCTAGCTAGCTAGGTTTACTCTTAAAAACTAGCTAGGTTAGGCTAATGGGTTAAGTTTTGTTTCCATCCCACATTGTTTACAATTGTCCATGTTCACATATTCTACAACGTTTTTATGCATCATGTATTATCTATGGAAAAATGTTTTATGTACCATTGTATAGTCGTTTAATACCTCACATGCCATGGTCAACAATAATATTTTGAATAAATTTTTACTTTCCAAAACCGTGTTTTGAAACATCCCATCTATGACGTTTCTGAACTAAAACGGCTAGTGATAGTCCCTATCACCGGTGGTCCAAGGCTCCATAAACTATATTACGCACTACCAATGTGTTTATGTAAGTCATTTCTAAATATACTATGCCATATAGAAATGGTGTTGATACAACCATTCCAATGAATTGTATCCAACAATTAATTGGAAAAAGTATATTTATAACCTGAACTGTCATGTTTTATCTACATAACCTATTGAACTATGAAACCAGGTCTTTTAGCTATTGAAACATAATAGCCTTCGAAGAGTGATATTACCACTTGGTCGTCCACCTATATGTATTTGCCACCATTACACGTGGCATTAATTACAGACAACAAATATAGAAGCCACATCAACAGACCCATATGTGATGCTCACTCATCTAGTATCTTCTTCTACCTCTCTCACCCCTCTCTTGTCTTCATGCTCCAAGGCCGTTACCCCTCCTAGCCTATTGTTGTCCGCTCATGTGCCCTAGCTCGGCTCCAAGGCGGCTCCCTTGTACTACCTCTCTACCATGCTCCAAGGCCATCGTCCCTCCCAGCCCATCACAGCCTACTTGCTTGGCATCATCCCTTGATCCACGTCATCGCCTTGACCTCATAGTTCATTTCCTAGATCTTGTTTCCAAATTTGTCGATGTGTCCATCTCATTGGGTCCTCTGCTTGCCATCGCCTCGACATAGTCAGCCATCGTCCCCTACTCGACTCTGTCGCATCAACTTTACAATCAGTTGACTTGCTCTCGGCCCAAATTGCCGCCACCTCTATCTCTATCTCAATTGTCAATGCCCCTGCTCTTGGCCCCAAATAATTGTTGTTGCCATCTCCATCTCACTGATCATTGCCCTGATATCAGCCAGCACTTGGCCTCCACCCTTGCCTCCTCTACTCACCGGTGTTGCTGTTGTTGTAGGGGTGGCCCCTTCCCCCAAGTGACAAGACTTCGCATTGGGCGCGAGTGATGGCGGCGGTGTGATGGGGAGGCGGTGACGGCGGGCGGTGCGGGCCCGGACGTGGAGGCGACGGCGACGGCGGGGCGAACTGGTGGCGGCATGGGAGACGGTGGTTGTGCATGAAGGCGGCGGCGGCTCGGTGAGATGTTCCCAGTGGCCCGTGAACTTTCAACATATGCGCACTCTTGACAGCCAGTTGTTCCCGTCGAGAGAGACGTGCACACAATACTAGTCTCGATGGTTCTAGGGTAACCGTAGATAGAAAGGTTGCCCAACGGCTTCGGAAGCCACCTCTATCTCAACAGCCACTTCGATGTCGTCGAGGCAACTATGCCAGGGGAGCCATTGGGAGAAACCTATGTCGACAGCCACTTGAAAGTCGTCGAGAAACCCATGCCCGTGGTAAACCCGTGGGCCAGCTTTGTGTCGACGACACCTCTAACCGTCAAAACAGATGTGTCCGAGGGAACACGTCTTGACGTCGACGCTTGTGTCATCGAGAGAGGTATGCATTTCTTTTGATGGCTATTCTCAAGCTAGCCGTCAAGAGTAGTCAGACCCGAAGGTTAACTTTGACTACCCTTGAGATAGATTCCCTGTCTCAATGGTTTTTGCTGTAGCCGTCAAGGCAGGTGCCTATCTCGAGGGTTTTACCCTCCACGGCCTCTCGATGGTCAACATAACATATTTGAATTTTTAAAAAACACAAAAACATAAATGTTAGTGTTTCTATGCATTTCATGTTGTTTTATGCGTCAAATAATGTCACCGAAAAAATGGAGATTTCGGAGCATCAGATGCGATGACCCCAAAAAATGAGTGCTTTTTTGGATAATTTCTAGGTTATCGTAACATATCGTATGATTTATATTATTTATATACCTAATAATTCATACAAATTTAACAAGACTGAACAAAACTCAAATTTTAAATTCAGATATTAAATAGCAAATCTAATTAATGGTTTTTCCCTAGTTTTTATATAAGTTAACATGTATTCTATTGTCATCTACAAGTGATAAAACTGAATATAAACATATATTCTCTTGACGGCTGACGTCGGCCGGTCGAGAGTAACTGGTGTCTTTGCTGTACCCGGTAGGCAGTGCAGTACTCTCGACGACTTCATGTTCAGCTGTCGAGACTAAGCATTGTAGCTCGACGGTTTTTTATGGCCATCGAGGCTTACTGAGGCACCCTAGGTTGCAGCCTTTTTCTGTAGTGTTAGTAATTTAGGCTCTGTTTTTTTAGCTTAACGGCTTAACAGGTTAACGATTTATCTACATTTTGAAAAGTCGTATGCTTTGGTTTTTGAGTCTGTTTTTTCGCTATTTCGAAGGTGGATCTTAACGCTTTAAAAATTAAGTCTAACGAAATGGATTAAAATCTCGAAACTATCTCAAGAAGCTCTCGAAATTTCAGTCACTTCAGCCATTCAGTTGTTCAACTGCTCATATCAACTCAAAAAGAACATAACCTTAGCATTTTTACGGTCTAAGTTGAAAGATAAAGTGAAGTTCGAGATATGAACCTGTTTCTCAAAGCTGAACCATTTCGTTTACATTATCTTTAAAAGCTTTTTAGAGTCACTCCCTGATTTAAAAAACCGACCCAATTTTTTTTTTTTTTATGGTTAAGCCAAACCATTCCAAACAGTGTGTTAGTCATCCAAGATTCCAGGTACGCTGCATCCAGGCGAAAAAGCGCGGGCAATATGCATTAATGCATACATGGGGATTGATCGATGGCGATACCTCTCTCGCGCCATTTCACCGTATCTTATCTTTTCTCCCTTTTAGTACCTGCCATAAGTGAACACTGGGATCGATGGTTCCCCCCGGCCGTAGCTGGGGATAACCTGCCGAGGAAAGCGCAGATCACAAGAGGCAGCCGGCATGGCACTGGCGACAGCGAAGACCATGCCCCAGTTCGCCACGTCTCTCGCGTGTTCGCGTACAAATATATGCTTTCGCCGCCGCGCCGTGTTGATCCATCCGTGGATGTAGACCTGTTTATGGGTACCCCGGTCTGACGTATCTGACTTGATCCGACCCAACCCAAAAAAACCTGACCCAACCAATACATCGATTGGGTTGGGCCTCGATTTGAAGCCCGACCGTCAAATCGGGTTCGGGTCTGAAAAAACTACAAAATTAGCCATACGGGCTCGGGTTTTTAGGTTTTGGGTCGGGTTCAAACCCAAAATTGTGACCCGGTGCGTTGGGTCGGGTCGGACTCGGACTCGGACTGGCTAATTTTTTATTGAGTTTTGTAAAACCCGATCCGAACTCATCCGAGCCCGACAGATGATCAGATCAAGGTGGATGGGTTCTCCCCCGCGCGGGTGGGTTAATCGAACGCAGCACCCGATCGTCCAGATCGAGTTAGGGGCAGCCTATGTATCCCACGTTCGCACTCACGGTCTCATCGATCGGGATCTGATACTGCCAATAGCTCGAAAACGAGGTGACGCTCGCTCTTCGTTCATTAGCCACGTACACCGGTTGGCCATTGGCGCCTGCATGCATGCGTGTGCGAATCTGGGAGGTTAAGTAGAGCGTACGTGTCCCTAAGCTTCGTAGATGAGGGAGTGCGCCTAAACATAGCCAAATTTCATATCACCACTCGCTGAAAGGTAAAAGCATTCTAGCAACCCTATTTGCTTTGGCTTGCTGCTCAGCGTTTTTTTTCCCATTTATTTGAATCAAAATGTCTTTAGCTTTTTAAAACCGTTTCTCAAAACTCTCAACGTCGATAAAACTTTCTATTTTTGAGCTCGCTCGATCTGAAGCTCTCTCAATGTTCAACCGCTCCATGTGGCATCAACTCATGTATATATAAACACATATTCAGTTTATAAATGATCGAGAGCACATGTGCTATTTCACTTGATAGAATTCAAATTGTTCATGTCAGGTATCTAACATTGAGCTTCATCACCTTTGTCTCCGTGCAAAAGAAATTTGAGCACAACTTCTGCTATATAGCCTTCACTCAGACATCGTCTTGCGACTCTGCTTTGAGCACTTACATCATCTTACTATCCACCATGAATATGTATTTTCACCTTATTTATATGCCCGTGCACAAAAGTAAGTAATTTTTTTGTTTTGAGCAAAATGGGCAGGAGAACTGCCATGTATTGATCAAATATGGGAGAATAAAGTGGTGGGGGGAGACATCGGCCCCTCCCCCCGTGGGCCGCAAGGGACAAAAGTAAGTAAATTGATCGAAAGCTAGATGTTTAGCTCTCCAAAATACCAAAGCACTACATTAAAAGGAAACGGGGACATTCGTTGCTCATACTTTTATTTGACATTACTAAATAGAGGTGATATGCCGTCAACATTAGAAAAAAAATACAATGTCAACCAGTGGATGATTGCATTCTATGGTCATGCCAATATTCGAAACACAATTTTTTTATGACAAGAATGACACTTCACTAAGTAGTAAAAAGCGTTGTGAACATCGATCTCATATGCCACAAGAAGCAGATGGCATTATGCATTATTAGTGGTGAAACCGACGATATAGATTGAGGGTGATGCGCAGCGAGCCGATCGACCTGAATATTCTTCTCTTTTTGTTCCCCCTCCCTAGCTCCAATCAAGGAGGAAGAATTCGGAATGTGCGTACGTGACAGGGGCATGTGGTGACCGGTGAGCACAAACCACCCAGCTTATTAGCTAGCTACCTGAGTGATCGATATGCATCGCGCGCACGGGTAGAGGTGATCATCAATCGCCCCACTGCCTCGCAACTTGCAAGATGCTTAGCTTACGGATTCGATGCTAGCTAGCTAGCCATCCAGCCATCAAGGAAATGACCGGTGCATAGCAGCGACATCGTTGCAATCTAGCTAGCTGGAATCCCATCCAAGTTTTAGCCGAACTTAATTCCAAGCGAATTGGTCGATTTGCAATAGACATATAGTACGGCACCGTATGAAGTTAGCAAGAGACATAGATATAAATAGTGTTTTAGAGAAACTATTGAAGGTGCTCTGATACTATATTACTCTAATACTATATACTATGCATCTAACTGGCGAATGCACAAACCAAGAAAATCAACCCATAAAAGCGTGTAAGATCGAGCCTAATTTTCAATACGAATTTGGCAATATAAATGCCCATGAGCTCGATGTATGCATGGTCCATAGAGAATCACACGCATCCTATAGCGAATTAATTCCCGAGTTCAGTGCCATTCCAGGTCTATTTGGAACATCATTGATCGAGTGAGACCTGACGTCCTAGCCACTAATCTGCCGCAGGAGCGGTCGACGAACTAGGAAAAATAGATCATGCAGGTGGGTCTACGAATAATGATTGAACGAATAATTGGGCTGGATAGGCGCAGCTGCGCCAATAGCAATCCGGCGAGTGCCAAAGTGCAACAGAGATGGCTTGCTTGGAATCGACTGGTGAATAGTGTGTCACTTAGATATGTGAGTGAGAGAGAGAGGGGGGCTCAGTTTTTTTTGTAAAAAATAAAATAAAATTGGAGGATACCTCATGGCCAAACCTACTCGGCGAGCTGAGTATATATAAGATAGGCTCAACACGTGTATGGCCTTTGTGGGTGTGCTACCCAACAACCAGTCAGGGGGCTCTACATTGTCATGATCTGCACAAGTTTTCTTTAGGTTCTAAGGTGGTCTAAAAGTGGCGTGAAGAAAGGTGGCACAAAGGCTCTTCCATTTGTTGTTTTAGTATATTTTCTTTGGCACTTTTATATTTGTATCGTAACTAACCTAATCCAAAGCATGCACCCCTCGAAGGGAAACCTTCCAAATATACCAGATATTGAATCTACAAAGGCAAGAGATGTTATGCTTCCGATCGAATCTACTGTCTCCTGGAACAATCAAGGCACTTCCAATTCTAAAATACCCAAAGAAGTATTTTAGAAGAAAAATGCATATGCATTATTTTTTTCTAAGAAAGTATTTAGAGGTGAAAATATTTTCAGACTACAAAGCTGGTCCTTACACGTGCGCGGATTTCACATTCTCGATGTTAACTAGACTAGATACATATTTTCATCATGATAAACACCATATTTGAGGAAAATATGTATAGAGGAGTGTTGATTGATAAAAAAAAAAAAAAGTGATGCTATTACTAACGCTATTGCTCGAATCTGGGTAAATTCTTTGTGACATGATCTGGTTAGTCCTTACACAAGTGAACCTGCAATCCGAACTCACAAGCCACGCCCAAGCACTAACCTTTATAGCGGGAGAAGGGAAAGGCAGCCATAGGAAATTGTCTCTCAGGTAAGTGAAACCACTAAGATTTTCTGAATTTCTAGTAGGGATGACAATTGGGTCGGATAACTTCGGATACATCCTTCTCATATCCAAATCTAAAACCTGAAAACTATACAAGGACCCGAATTAAACTATTTTATTGGTATAAAGTATAAACCCATATCCATACCTGAACTCGATGGATATCCGAACCCGAAATACATAATATATAAGTATATATCTCAACATTGAATAAAACATATATGACACTAGACAATTTCAACTCTACCCTTTCATCAGCTCTGAACATACAAACATATATTTAAATTTTGGGTAAAAAGCATGCATGCCACTACAGAGTAACCTTTGGACGCATATGCCACCACAGAGTTTCTAATATCGCAGACGCCATTATAAACAGAAGAAACATGCATAGATGCCATTATAGAGAGTATTGGGGATATATGAGTTGAAAATACAATCCAAAATACGGTTAGATACGGTCTGACGAGCGGGGCCCATATGTCATCCCCTCTAACCTTCTTCTTCCACCTCCAGCCATTCCCCTCTTCTCTCTTCTCTCTCTCTCCCCCACTGCTCCTCTTCTCTCTCCCAACCTTGATTTGGGGGAAGGACCGAGACAGCGGCTGCTTGGGAGGTGGCCGTGGGGAAGACGAGATGCACGGAGCGGCGCACCTCCGGTGATGCTCCGGTGAAATTGGTCGAGGGGAAACCCATCTCTAGCTCCAGCGACGGTCTAGTAGGAGATAGAGAGAATAACCACCACGCAGAGAGGAAGGATTTGACGAACAGCTTGTAGCACCAACGAGGAGCAACAACAGCTTTGACGATCTTATTCGACTCCTCCGACGAAGCTCCTTGCAAATCGATGCCAGGAATGGGTTAAGAAGATGAATAACGAAGACATCCTTGATGGAGAAGGGAAATGGAAACTTGCCTGAGACGAATCGGGAGAAAATCAAAAGGGAAAAGGGAAAACTCGGTTGGGGATTTTATACAAACGAACAGAGAGCTTGAGAGGTTGAAATAGTGTGTGATTAACAGCCACTCGAAGAGTAGTAACCGATAGCACGGAGAGAGAGGAGAGAGAAGAGGGGAATGGCCGGAGGTGGAAGAAGAAGGTTAGAGGGGATGACATGTGGGCACCGCTCGTCAGACCGTATTTAACCGTATTTTAAATTGTATTTTCAGCTCGTATATCATCAATACTCTTCATAATGGCATCTATGCATGTTTCTTCTGTTTAAAATGGTGGCATGTATGCCCTTAAATTTTAGACTTTCAACAATACATATTTATTGATAAGACTTGGTGACATATATATCATATTATATTTAATTTTTATTATTTTTTCAGATGTCCATGGGTGTAAAAATGAATCCAAGTCTGAACCCAAAATTTGAAACTAATGGATCTAAAATAAAACCCATACCTGAACTAATCGGGTTGGGTATCCATCGGTACCCAAACCCATGGATAAAATTGTCATCCCTAAATTTTAGATAACCAAGGAAACAATAGCAAAAAATTTGTTATATTACTACTCAGTAAGGACGAGACTATAGTGGGAAACAAATTGGTATTCCAAGCAGAGGTAGTGACAGCCTGCCCGGTCGAGAGTACGTGCGGCGCGCGATATACGCGGCGCGTTCATCATCTTTTGGCGCCTGGCATGCCGCTTCATTCCTCTTTCTCCCACGGGAGATTAGGTTCGTTAACCGGGCAGTTATATATGTGTATGTAGTTGGAATTAGCGGAGACATGGAAAATGACACGGTGGTATCGCGACATACAAAATTGCCAACCAAGATGGCTCTCTCTGCACTGAAGAAGTGCCTTAATCACTTTAATTATTTGGGCAAAAAGGTAGCTTCATTAGATCTAATACGTCTTTAACTTTTGAAAACACATTTGACCATTCGTCTTATTTAAAAATTTAGTACAAACATACAAAAATATAAGTCATGTTAAAATACCTTTAGTGATAAAACTAATCACAGCAAAATAAATGACATTTACATAGTTTTTTTTTAATAACACGAATGGATAAATGCGTATACAAAAGTTAAAAGCGTCAAACAAAAAATAATGGAGGGAGTATTAGTTAACCAAGGGTAACAGAAATAGGATGGAAAGGAGAAGCAAACAGTGTTGGTAGTCACAAGGTACGAAGGAGAGTCTCCTGGGCCAACGCAAGCCCACCTGCGGGGCGACTAGGGTTTTCCCTAGCCGCCGCTCGCCCGCCGCCGCCGTCTCCGCCGTCCCCTCCACCACTGACGACATTTCCCCTCGCCGCCGGCTCCTCGCCATTGCCCTCTTCCTCGGCCTCCTGCACCTCCACGCTGTTGCCGGTTTTCGCAGCCTCCGCCGTCGGCGCCGACCTGCGCGGCTGCTCGGCTCCAAGACGTCGCCCCCGTCCAAGGCCTCCTCCACCTCCGCCCCGCCGCCGCCACCGCCGGCCCTCCCCTCCGCCTCTCCGCCACCGCCTTGGGTCTCCTTGGCTCCAGGACGCCACCGCCGCCGCCTAGGCTCCCTCGGCTCAGGCTGCCGCCGCCTCCCCTTGGCTCACTCCATCTCCCCTTGGCACCAACGGCTGCCGCCCCTCCCGCCGGCCGCCGTCGATGCCACTGTCGTCAGCTGTCCCCTCCACCGCCAGCGCCGCCTCCTCTCGACCCCCTCCGCCTCCACTCGGCCCCATCCACAGTAGCTGCTGCCGACCGCCGTCGACACCACCGCCGTCGGCCGTCCCCTCCTCCGCCGGCGCCGCCGCCACCACCACTCCCATTGGGGCGTCGAGCTCCTCCGACGACACCGCCGCCCCTCCCCTCCACGGTCTCTCCATTGCCTTCGGTGACACCTCCTCCATCAGAATCCGCCGACTTCTCCGGTCACCGTCACCGCCTGCCGCCGCCTCCACTGTCGCCGTGGCTCCCTCTCTGTCCGTCCAATGGCTGTGTTCCATGATCGATGGTGCCCGCGCCCATCCCCTGGCTTGCTTTCAATCGCCCATACCTTCAATGCCGGTCGCTCCTACGCTGAAGCACTCAAGACCGCCATTACTCTCCACTCCTCTTCGAGCTCATCCACCTCCCCCTCACCGGCTGAAGTCATTGCCTCTGCTCCTCTTCGGATGAGCTCTGAAGATGGCCTGTGGACTGGTCAGCTTCGCCCGGAGGTCGTCGCCTCGGCCGCGGCACCCGCCCAAAATTGGCAGCGCGTGCAACCTCGTTGTCACCGCCGGCACTGCCCTCTGCGCCGTCCCCTTCGAGTTCCCGGCATTAAGGTACGCCCCGTCAACGACCACCTTGCGGCCTTTAAGGGTCGCTGCTTGCACTGCTTGGCCTCCGACCACCGAACCGAGCAGTGTCGCGACCGCGTCCGATATTACTCCTGCCGTCGTTTCGGTCACATCTCCAGGGATTGCCTTCGCCAGCGCCTCCCATCCACCGTGCCGCCCGCCGCACCGCGCCACCCAGCCGCGGCCACCTTCGTCCCCGTCATGGCACCGTCCGCACACCCCTACCTACGACGCTCCGCCCGTCCTCCACTAGGGTGAGCGTCGAGGTGTCCCGGACGATGCGCTTCGACGCCGCTGACCTCCACCTCCGTGCCGCCGTCATCATTGTCTCCGGCGGCCCGCACCCGGACCCAGACTTTGTCGCCCAAGCAATCAGCGTCGACACCGACATTCCGCTCTCCGACATCGTTGTCTCCCACCTCGCCCCGTTGCGTTTCCTCGCTCATTTCACTCTCCCGGACTAAGCAAGGCTCGCCAGCCTCCGCACAATCCGGTCTGCCGGTCGCCGCCTCTCGCTGGTCGCCATCCCCTTTGGTCTCCACGCCGCTGGTGGAACCGTCCCGTGCACTACCGCGTGGGCATGCGCGTAGAAGGCTTTCCTCTCCATGCTTGGTCCATCGATGTGGTCGAGCGAATCCTCGCGGGCGCTGGCCGCCTTGACGTCGTGGAAGAACCAATGTGGCGACGCACTAACACCTCCGCTTTCCGCTTGTGGCTGTGGACGAGGGATCCGGCCTCCATTCCGCTTGAAGCGGAGCTCGAGCTTGTTGAGCTGTCGCCCTACAGGAGTCGTGCTCCCCTGGCGATCTAGGCCCTTCCAGGCTCGCTTGCGCGCCGCGTCCATGACCGCCGCGCGCCTCCGTCTATCGTGTGCTCATCCACATCGCCATGGTGGAGGACTTCTCTTTGGACTCACGCATCGGCGGCGGCCTCCCGGCATTGATCCCACACCTCTGGCGCCCCGGCTTCCCTGACACGACGCCTCCACCTGCTGCCGCAGTAGTTTTGGCGACGTGCCACCCTGGGAAGGAGCCATTGCTGGCCGGCTCCTCTCACGCCTCCTCGGCGCGCGAGGTCTCCTCGTCCTGCTCTTGCAGCAGCTCTCCGCGACCGTGGAGCCGCCACATTTCGCTGAGGGGCTCTCAGCCCCACTCGCCGCACCACTCCTGCTCTGCCGCTAGCCTGACCGCCATCTCCGGCTCCAGCTACTCCATGGGATTGTGCGGTCTCTACCCCTCTCCCATGCACTCACCCATGACTGTGGGCCCCAAGGCACTGAGCGCTGTCGCCTTAGACTCGTGCAGTGAGGGCCTGACACCTGCCCCCCACCTACCTTTGGGGGCCACCCCGGAGCTGCCTCTCTTGGGGTTTCAAATACCCTCTTCCCCGTTGATCTCGTCCTGGCGCCTCAAGTGGGTATCCTGGCTGCTCCGCGAGCAAGCCAGGCCATCTCCCACTCAGCCTCACCTAAGCCGTCTTCCATGGGCCTCTCTCTGTTGGGCCGCTCAAGCCCATCGCTGCCACAGCCCGGTATGCCGGTGCCCTCTCCTTCGGGTCTTGTGACCTCTCCCAACAACCCACTGCCGCCCTTTCAGCCTGCCACTGCTGAGGCTTTCTCTCCGGTTGCCACTCTCCACCACAACCCAGCCCCATCCTTTATTTTTGACCCCATGACCATCGTTTTTGACCCCATGACCATCGAGGCAGTGCTACCCGCTACCCACCCCTACTCCCACCCAAGCCTTTTTGGCCGAATCCACCACCCCCTCAGCCACTCCTTTGCTTTCATCCCCCCGCTTAGGCGCATGCACCCTAAGCCCCCCGTGCCGGCTCGCCATAGCCCTCGGCTCGCCTCCGCTCGGCTGACCTTAGGCTCAGTCGGGTTGTCCCCAGTGTCGGCCATACTTCGGGCCCAGGACCTCCTAGCTCGCAAGTTGGGGATCCAGCCTTCACCCTCGGTCGACTCTTTGGCTGATCAGCTCCGTTCGCTGTTCTCCACCTCCCAGCTTGACGCTTCAGCCGTCACGGCTATCTCTGACCTTTGCGGCCTCTCTAGGCCATCGCTCCAGCTCTCCGAGCTCGGGTCCGACGGGGTGGACGGGGATGTCTCCACCTAGCCCCCTCTCCAACCTGAGTCGCTTGTGTGTGTCGCCTTCCCTAGGATGTCTACACCTTGTACTACCATGCCTTCCCTTCGGGTGGGGCCTCGCTCTGTCTTATTTTGGGTTTGTCAACCACCTGCGTGTGGTGCTGTTGTCCTTAGTCAACCACCTGCATGTGGTACTGTTGTTCTTAGTCAACCACCTGCATGTGGTCCTTTATCGTTCGTATCGTCATTGCCTGCGTGCAGAGTGTGTCTTTTCAATCGCCTGTGTGCGGTATGTTTGGGCCCAACCTTCCCCTGCGTGGGCTTAGGTCGCCCTTGTACCCCTCGCCATCTACAAGTGGCAGTCGTCCATGTTTCTCTTCCTCGAAGGGCCCACTTCTTCATATTTAGAGACCTTGTTTTAGTGTGCTTCTCGGTTGTCCACCATGAGAATCCTTAGCTGGAATGTTCGGGCCTCAACTTTGCGGCCAAACGTGATGTCGTCGCTGCCCTCGTTCGCTCCCACAACCCCACGATGCTCCCGGTGCAAGAATCTAAGCTTTCCAACCCGTCTCATCAACTTCTCTTGGAGGTCTGCAGGCACAGGCTTCGAGGATCGTTGCATCTTCCCGTCTCTGGCACAAGGGGGGATTCCTCCTCTTTTGGGATGACTCTCAAGTCCAGCTCTCTGCCCCCTAATACTGCAACACTCCATCTCTGCCCTGGCATCCTCCTCTGATGGCCTAACCCAGTGGATAATCACCAACGTCTATGGGCCAACTGCGGACCCAGATGAAGAGGCTTTCCTCCGAGAGCTACAGGCCATCTCCTCCCACTTCGGGGGTCCTTGGCTCGTCCTGGGCGACTTCAACCTAATTTACAAGGCGTCAGACAAAAACAACATGAACCTCAACCGGCGACTCATGTCTCTCTTCTGGGCAACGCTGGACACCTGCTGCCTCTGAGAGGTACGCCTCTCGGGTCGTCGTTTCACCTGGAGTAACGAACAAACCAACCCCACTCTAGTGCGGCTTGACCAGGCCTTCGCCAATGCCGATTGGGAGTTCCTTTTCCCTTCGTGCTCCCTTCTGCCGCTCTCATCCGGTACCTCCGACCACTGCCCGCTTCTCCTCACAGCCGAGAAGCCCCTCGTCCGCCCAGGCATTTCCGCTTCGAAAATTTCTGGATAAAAATAGATGGCTTCCTAGAGATCGCCAAGCAAGCGTGGGAGACACCAGCCTTGAGCTCGCCCACCCACCCTCTTCTACGCTTCAAGCTCAAGCTTGCCCGAACAGCAAAGGCGCTTCGCGCATGGAGTCAATCCATTATCGGTGATACCAAACTTCAACTTTCTGTCGCCTCTGAGGTGATCCGCCTTTTCGATGTGGCCATGGAGGTCCGGGAACACTCCTCTGCTGAGGTCCACCTTCGTCGCCAACTCAAGCTCAGAATCCTTGGCCTCAACACCATAGAAAAAGTCAAATGACGGCAACGATCTCGCCTAAACTGGCTCAGGCTCGGCGACGCAAACACCAAATACTTTCACCTCAGAGCTAATGGCAGGCCTCAGAGAAGCTTCATCCACTCCCTCCAGACCCCCTCTGGCCTTCATAAGGAGCTTCGAGATAAGGCCAACGCTCTTCACAACCACTTCAACGGCATCTTTGGGGACAATGCCACTTCGAACCACTCACGAGCTTTCAATTGGGACTTCTTGGGACTTCAAACTTTTGACCTTTCTGGTCTGGAGGTTTCCCTCTCCATGGACGAGCTCAAACAGGTCATTTTCTCCCTGCCGAACAATAAGGCCCCCGGCCCGGATGGTTTCACCTGGAACTTCTTCAAAGCCTACTGGGACTTCATCTCTGATGACCTCTTCGCAGCCTTTGCAGTGCCTCTTCCACCTGGACAGTACCGGGTTGGCTTCGGTCAACAACATATCGTCCTACTCCCAAAGAAGGACTGCCCGCTCACGCCATCAGACTACCGTACAATCAGCCTAATCCATAGCATCGGGAAGCTCTTCACCAAGATTCTCTCATCCCGTCTGGCCCCGATCATGAGTGACCTAATCTCCTCTTGCCAAAACACTTTTATCCGGCAAAGGCACATTCAGGACAACTTCCTCCTTGTTCAAATCAAAGCGAGGGCCCTCCACAGATCCCGAACCCCGGCACTCTTTTTCAAACTTGACCTAGCTAAAGCCTTCGACTCAGTGTCCTAGACCTACCTGCTCGATAACCTGTGTGCCCGTGGATTTGGCGAACGGTGGCGTGATTGGATTTCTCTATCCCTTGCATCCACATCTTCTAGGGTGATTATCAACGGCCACCGCACTGAGGTCATCCATCATCATAAGGGCCTTCGGCAAGCATACTCGTTGTCGTCTTTCCTCTTTAACCTTGCCATCGAGCCACCGGTCGCCCTTCTCCATCGTGCCACCGAATCCGATGCGCTCTCTCCTATGGGGGGCCCACACTCGAACACCAAAACGTCGCTCTTTGCCGACGTTGCGGCTATCTTCACCAACCCTACCAAAGAGGACGTCTCCTCCCTCGCAAACATCCTCTGCGCCTTCGGTGATATCACAGGGCTCTGCACAAACTTCTTTGAAAGTCAGGTGGTGCCAATTCGCTACGATGGGCTAGACCTTGACTACGTCGTTTCCAACTTTCCGGCCGAAAGGGCTAGTTTTCCCATCAAATATCTTAGGATCCCGCTGTCCGTCAGACGGTTGCGCCACGTCCACTTCCAACCACTCTTAGACAAAATCTCCACCCGCCTGGCTGGATGGCGGGGCTAGTTGATGTCAAAAGGGGGAGGCTCACTCTTCTCAAGGCAGTGCTTTCCGCTATCCCAACATACGCCCTCTCCGTTGTCCAGCCACCGGCCTCTGTTTTCAAGAAGATCGACTCAATTCGGCAGGCCTGGCTTTGGAAAGGCTCTGACTCTGGCGGGGTGGTGGACGTGTCAACTGGGCCTCAGTCTGTTATCCATCATCTCTCGGGGGCCTTGGAGTCCTAGACCTCCCCCGTTTCTCCAGAGCTCTCAGGCTCCGGTGGTTGTGGCTTAGTAGGCACACCCCACACCCCATCTGGGCTAGACACCCCTTCCTCGCTTCGGAATCGGACCAAGCTCTCCTCAGGGTAGGAACCCTTGCCACACTGGGCAACGGCTTTTCTATCTCATTTTGGGAAGACCACTGGCTCCATCAAACTGCCCCAAGACACTTTGTACCATCGCTGTTCAATGCCTCTACTAGAAAGGGCAGAACGGTCCGCGACGCAATTTTTGGATCTCTGATCTCGCAGGAAACCTCACTATCCAGATGATCCTAGAGCTGATCTCCCTACTTAGCCAGTTAGCGGTGATCTAGCTCAACCCCGAGGTGCCCGACCAGTTTCTATGGCGATTCACGAATAATGGGACCTTCTCCGTCAAGTCTGCCTACTTGTTACAGTTTAAGGGTTGCATCACCAGGCCAGCCTTGCAGAAGGTCTGGAAGCCATGGGCCCCTTCAATATGCAAGTTCTTTCTTTGGTGGTTGTTACACTGTAGAGTCATGACTGCAGACGCCTTGCTGCGTCGCGGACTCCCCAACGACTACTTCTGCCCCCTCTGCAGGCGCAACCTAGAAACCCCAGAACACCTGCTGCTTCAGTGCGAATTCAGCTCTTCCCTCTGGTCCCGGCTCGCCGTCAGGCTAAACCTCCAGCACCTCAGCCCTGCCACATGGTCGAATCGCAGCTCGGTAGCTTATTGGTGGCTCCACGACATTTTTCATGGTACCACGCAGTGCGGAGCCCGCTCCGTAGTCTTCGCAACGGTGTGGCATCTTTGGTTTGAAAGGAACAATCGTATTTTTCATCAGGTCGACAGAACAGCCCAGACCTTTTTCCTTTTTTGATTGAGTTGTGGTTTTGGGAGGCCGCGGGAGCTCGTTTTGTAATTAATTAATGTTGTCCCATTCGGCTCACGGGGGAGGGGCCAATGTCTCCCCCCACCTCTTTCTTCTCCTATTTTTGATCAATACATGGTTCCTGTTCGTTTGCTAAAAAAAAAAGGAAAGAAAGGAGAAGCATGCATGCATCTGTCATCCTTTATAGGCATAGCTAATTCAGAGGCCGTCCGATCGAAAATCAACGGCTCGGGATCAAAGCCGAAGAGAACAGAGCGTGCTCGGTATAAAAGAACAGAGCTAGCTTCTCTCGCAAAGTTCGTGCGTTAAATCCGAATATCCGATGGATCGATCAGAAAGCGCCAGCCTGACGGTCTGGTACTACGATTCAATTGATCAGGATCAGCTGCTGATAATATTTGGGAGTCTTGTATGCGGTTGCGGATTAATGGTTGAAGTTACAACTGAAGTAGGACATAAACGTGTACTTGTTTCGTTGAACGAGCAACGTAACATGATGTAATAGATCATGGTAGAATTGTTTGGTATGTTTTCTGTAAATGCATTTGATTGCTCGAATGTTGTGGGATGAGATGGTACACATTTACAACAGTCTATATAACAACTATCTAAACCATATACCTTTGTATAAGCTGATATACATCTAGGAGACATGTCTACTGTAGGTTTTTTTTGTTGCACACATGATACGTCTTTGTTCTTGTGTGAAGTCTGTAGCCTCATAAACATGCGCATTCTTTTGTCATCCACCTCACAATATTGTACTCCTCCATGTATGGCAGAGGCTTCATGAAGCACTGATAGTCTGATACCACATCATTTTATACCCGGTCTAAAGAAAACGAAGGAAACCCTGGTTGGAATGGTCTGACGCCTGGGTTGGAAAAGCGAGCGCGCCGGAGAGGAAAGCGTGGGCGGCGGCGTCGCTGTTGCACGCTCCCCGCGGGTGCCAACGGAGCATGGGCGCCTCACCGGTCACCGGTCACCGCTTGTAGGGCCCGGCCTTCCGTGGTGTGCATGCAACGTGCGACGTTGACCCGAAGAGAGCGGCGCCCTCGCTTCACGTCACGCCAGTGCCGTGCCATACCCATGATGAAGCGAGAAGAGCGTGTTAACGTCTCCATCAGGAACTTTGGCATTGTTTGTTTCAGATTAAATTAAATTAAATTAAATAAAAATTTGTTATTTTTGTATAAGCTAAATGATGTAGTTATTTTTGTGGGGTTTTAAATAGTACTCCTTAAAGTTTGTAAAATATTTTTTCATAATGTTTTGAACTCGTTAAAACGTATTTTGAGGATGTCATAAATTTGCTACAGTAAAACACAACTCAACATTAATCTGAAACAAAACAAGGCCTTTAAGTTCCTATTTTTTTATAACATTGTTTCTATACTCTATTATATCCATCTTATAGAATTTGTTTAGAAGACCCATTCCCTCTCGCAACACCTATTTTAATTATTTAAAAACCAAATAAACAATGTTTCACAACTTCTGCCATGGAATGCTAGTTTTGGTTTTCACTCCCATGGAAATGCACTTTCAAATTTTGTTTGGATTTCGCAACCTGCTAATGCATGAAAGCTTGTTGTTTACCCTATTGCTTAATTCAGCACTCTCATCATGCTATAGTCACTTAGTTTTTTAATAATTAAAAAGACTTTCGGCTTTTACATCAACTAGGATACATATAACCATTACAAACGCATATTAAAAAGGTTAAAATCAAAGTGAAATGACAAAGAATTATCATATTAAGGCATGCAAAAAAAAAGGATGAAAACAAAAATGGAATCAAGCTTCTGTGTCATGGTAGCTAGACGACCTAAGTATCTTGATGGCTGCAAATCTGAGTATCCTCACATAAAAGATGATTACCGACCTTTGTGAGATTGCTCTATGATTTTGTATAAGTAGCCAATTCTAATACCTTTTTACTAATCATCTCTTTAAACTCATGTACACACTCAACCTAAGTTGTGCCACAATCCATATATAATAGAGTTTGGTTCCGCCATAGTTAAGGTATGCCATACTATTATTTAGCCCTTGTACGTCTCACACATCATAACTTAGTTATCGACAAAGTTTATCTACATTTAAGGATGGAACTTGAGCCCATGGCTTGTGCCTCACTTGGTTTACGACTTCGCTCTGCTCGGGCGTAATAGCCGAGTCCGATTTTTTCTCTACTTGTATGTCTCATGCGCAATGGCTTAGTTATCAACAAAGATTATCTACACTTTGGAATGGAACTTGAGCTCGTGGCTTGTGCTTCACACGTTTTTGGCTCAACTTGGTTTAGTTGTCCGAACCAAGCCTGTTTTTTGCTAGTTCATTTTAATGAGCTCAAGTCAAGCCAATGTCAGCTCGCTCATGACTGGTTCATCGGCCTCAGACAAGCCGCTCCAAGATTTTTATGGTTTTACCCTAACTCAATCCTCCCCATCGACCTACCATGGCCCAATACTCCTAACCCTAAATTCTTCCCTAGCTCCACTCACCAGATCCAATTCAATCAGCCCTATTCTTACCTAGCACCCTCAAGTCCTTCATGAACGTTGACAACGCTGCCTCTCCTCCTGACTAGCACAACAACCCCTTCTCTCTCTCGGCCAACGACACATCTTCTTCTCCCTTGCGCCCGACTCGACGCTACCTCCCACCTACTCTTGGCTATCACCACCATCCCCATCCCTCCACTTGGCTAATGATGAGAGGAAAACAACATTTTTCTGATCCTTCAAGTGCCGTGACTTAAAAAGCATGGCTGGCATGACTTCGTGAGCTCACGAGCCCTCACAAGCGGGCTTGAGCTTTGGTCGAGCTGGCTTCGCAGCTCGTGCAATCGAGCGAGTTGAGCTGGCTCAGTAACATGAACGAGTCCATGCCAAGCCAGCTTCGGGCCATTCGACCTTGCCTCCTCTTATCCATCCTATCTATATTCTATACTTGACCAAATTACCTCTGTCAAAATTGGTCTTCATCAACGACCCAACGAGTAAGAGCATGCACAGCAGGGGTGGCATCAGGGTCCTGCATCAGCGCGGTTAATCCTGCGCGCCACCCTGCCCCGCGCGCTATGTGTGGCGCGATGTGCATCAGCGTTTGAAATTTTTCCCGCCCCGCGCGCTGTGTGACACCGGCCGGCACTGATGTCTCCCTTGCCGTGCATGCTCTAACGAGCAGATATTTTAGATGAAAAAAACCCAAAAACCCCACTCACCGCTACCAAAAAAAGATGGAAAAAATGCCATCCCGACAAGTGTGATCGGTCTGACCGAGCCCGCGCGCGACGAACTGTCGAACACCCGTCCACGCCACCGTGCATGGCACGGCCCCGATGGATCCGAGCGGGAGACGCACGCACTCGATGCATCTGCAATTCTGCATGCTCCCTCCCCGATCGCGACGCGGAATGCTCCGGCGGGTGAGTCACCACGGCGAGAGCGACCGCGCGCCGAGCCCCACGCCCGAGCGGAGCAGCAGTTTTGACATGAAAAGCACGGCGCGAGCGGGGGCCCGGGCGCGCGCCAACGCTGCCGCGACACGTGCTGCCGGCCCGACGGCGACGCTGCCACCTCATCGCCCGCGGCCCAATCGCGGCGCCCCACGCGTCCGTCCTGGCCGCTCTCGCCCGGGGGAATTGAAAAAAAAATGCATGGGGTTGAGGGAGAAAAGATCGCGGCGTGCTGCTGCTACTAACGTCCTCGTCCGGTCGAGCCCGCGGCCGGTGTGCGCTCGAAAGCGCCTGGAATGTGCGCTGCGTCTTGCCGTTTTTGGTCGCGAGCGACTTGCATCACACTGCGCCAGTACTGTGGTCTGTAGCCACGCGTTGGCGCCATAAATCTGCTTCTTTGATATGCCATAGTTTATTAGGACCGACCGGATGACGTTCGACCAAATCCCCCAACAATTTCGGCCGATGCCATATGACCATGTATATCCCCCTCCATGGCTGACGGCGTCTGCTACAACCGCTACGATTCACCGCTCTTCAGCCTCCGTCTAAGCCTGGAGGGCTTTGTGTACCCCATGCATAATCCCAGCTAAAAAATAGTATCGAGTGCGGCGGTGTAGCTGGAGTATACCTGATTATTCATTGGGTCGGGTCGGGTTCAAGTTAGATATGATGGGGTTGCCGGGCTTGTTCTTCAGACCCGAGCCCGTCCGTTTAACATGCCGGGTCAAGTTTTTTCGGATCGGGACAGGTTTTTCAGGTTTCAGAACGAATATTGGTACCAAAGCCCATTCGGTTTATCGTCGGATCCGGGTCGGGTCAGGTTGGTTAGGCCGGGCTACCCATGATCAGGTCTAAGGTGGAGGAGGAGAGGGAGCAGGTTGGATTGAAATTCAAAGGTGCGGCTTCGTTGGTTGAAATTTGGTCTAATTTCAGTCATCCATGATGTAGTAAAATCATAGTTTATTTGGTCCATTTGATTTGTACGATAACTATTACTTATCACACATCTATCTATCTACTATATATAAAACATAATAAAACAGAGGCACCATATTAATTCTAAATATTAGAATTTTCACGTTAATAAAAAATACTATAAATTCTCACGTTAATTGGAAAAAAGAAAGATATACACCATTAATTATAGTGGATTGGCTTATAACGGATTAGATAAAAAGAAAGAGAGATATGCGTCGTCGATATGATAGATCGTATTATAACGGCTTAGATTAAAAGAAATGGTCCAATCCTATCACAATTATAAAAATAAAATAATAAGAATCTGAAATAAAAATAATAGAAATAAGAGTTCATGCCATGTTAAAAGAAAGGCTACATATCAACTCTACAATAAAAGATTACATAAATTTATAAAAAAATAATGTCCATGTCAGATTAAATATGAAAATAAATATATCCACACAAATGTGCGGAAACACTCTGCTCGTTTCAATTATATGCCCATATGTCAAACCTTCGGTTTGTCTAACTTTATCACAAATATAATGATAAATTTCTTTTCTACGAAATGTACGATGCTATACTTGCCAAAGCTCAAGTTTAGAGCATCGCCAACGGTTCCTTCATATCTTTACTCTAAAATACTATTAGTGTCCCCTCTATTCATTCCTATAAAATTTCTTCGCAATTTAGATTATATTTTGGAAGATTTTTCTTTCCTATAACAACCCCTCTATATCTGTTATACTACTGTGGCAAAAGGTTTGCTAGCTAGAGATGTTCTTAGGTCTGATGAAGTTAGAAACCAACCGTCCGATAGCTATATGATTCATTCACGTCGAGGGAGGCTGGCTAGCTGTCGTCGGCTCTTGTTTGACCAGGGTCATGCCGGAATTTTCTGAGGTCGATTCTTGTTTGTCTTCAAGGATGATAGAGAGCTGGTCTGCCAATCGCTTCGCTACACGTATGGTGTCGCGACGTTTCATCAGTCGTGTGTCATTATCATGCTTCATGCATCGATCGAGCGAACTCTCTCCTAGTCTCCTTCCCTCACTGGTTAGCCATGTCGGCCTTCCTCGCCTCGAAACCTTTGATTCATTACTCGGGCAGTCGGGCGCGCGAGCTGTTTCGATTGGATTTGACTGTCTAAATTTTGATGCTCGGCGCTCTATGGATTGTTCAATTGTTGTGTTGCTAGCTCCATGTCGAGATGGATTATTCCACCACTAGTGCTTTTTCCCCTAGTGTACGAAATGCAATTTATGGCAATATGTGCATGTAGTCAGTTACTCCCTCCATCCAGAATTGATCATCATCTAAGCACTTGTCACCAAGACCAAGAAGCACTTAACTCCCCCATATTCCATTTACTCTCCGTATTAATTCCCCTAGTAATCCGTCTGCATGCAAAACTTGAAGTACGTGTATGATTTTTTTCAGAATTTTTCATGACTTTTGCTAGTTGGTTTGCACGGCGTTTGCACCGGAACCCCGTTTGCACAGGATATGTTCTCCTGCCCAAATGCATGGATTGTTCAATTGTTGCGTTGCTAGCTCCATGTCGAGCTAGATGGATTATTCCACCACTAGCTAAGTGTTTTTTCCCCCTAGGGTACGAAATGCAATTTATGGCAATATGTGCACGTAGTCAGTTAACTTGGAAGGAGTGTATATAAAGCACTAAGAACAGGGGCCTATGCAGTAAATCGAAAACCCTGAGGGTTAAACATAAAAACTGGAGCCTGCATTCAAAATATAGAAACATGAGGAACATGCGTTCATAAAATCGTATTCATAGGAAATTTTAGTTTTATGGTTAATTAGATGCACATCACTGCTAATTGTTGTTTATTAGATATGTTGTCATTATAAATTGAAAACAGCCTTTATGCTATCAAAAAATCGTAGAAATCATATATGTCTTTATGAAAATTTAGAAACCAAAGTATTCTTTTACCTATTCGATCCTAGTAGCGCCAGTCCGCAATCATGTGAGTTGAATTTCTAGGGTATTGAATTCGTAGGGCTGTTCGAACTGACCGCCTAACTGATGCAAACTAGCAATTAATCAATATTTCATAGTTAACATAAAAATAGGGATTGACTCCCTCACAGGTGACAAGAGTCCCTGTATGGATGTACATGCGATTTTCTAGACCGTTGAATTGAGATCCAATAGTCCAGATCTCCCCTCCTCTCTCTTTTCTCCCCTCCGTCTCTCTCCGCATCTCTCTGTTTCTCGATCTCCCCCATGAGTGCGCCCCTCCTCCACCCCAGCTGTCGGCTGCTCCGCCCCCAACTTCCTCTCGCCGCCGTGCCGCCCCGTCCACCCTAACCCGGGCTGCACCGCTGCTCCGCACTCCTCCGCCTCCACCCCAGCCGTCTTCGACCACCGTCCTGCCGCCGGCCGCTCCGCCTCCTACCCACCCCTCATCCTGAATCTGAGCCCGGGGAGCACTAAGGGCCCCGCTCTACCGCCGGCCGCTCCGGCTCCTACCCACCCACTGCCGCCGGCCGCTCTGCCTCCTACACACCCCCCATGCTCAATCTGAGCCCGAGGAGCACTAGGGGCCCTGAACCCCCAAACCCTAATCCCTAACCCGGACAACGCCGACGGCTGGAGACGAGGAAGATGATGGCGGAGCTTTCGAAGACGAATAAGGCGATGCCACATAGGTACATGTGCTTCCCCTCCCTCCCCCACCCCCCTGCAAATGGACTGCAATGAAGAAGAACGGGGCAATCGCCTGGGAGGGTGAAGTGCTGCCCAAGCAACCGCCAGGGAGCAAAACTGACATAAATAATATATTTTCTTTACTTCCATTGCATCTCCATCTTGCCGGACTGTCCTTAGAAGGATTCCTCCGTCGAGAGACCAAAGAAATATATCTATTACAGCGAAATTCTTAATGCTAGTATCTTGTTTGATATATCTTTTGATTTATCAACTTTGGATAAATTACATGGACCAAAAAAAATATTCTAGAGAATTTTTAATTGTCACGCAATATGTAAACAACATCAGAGGAACGATATTTGGTAATGAAGGTCGGCATGTTTGCCTACGTCTGCGTGAATCTCACTATGGGAGTTGCTCCCCATTCAGCACAAGCACACAGAATCTTGCGACACCCAGGTTGTGGCCACAGGTCGACCGCTGACCCTGTGCATCCTGCACTACATTTAAGTCGTCATGATCGGTTACACTAGGGGTGCCCCTATTTATATTGGAGACCACGGATAAAAGTCTGACCCTACTCGACATCGCTAAATTTTGAAATGAGATAATGCTATAGTAGAGTTGATCCTAGCATAATTACCATTATAAAACCGGTAAAACTGTAAAATTGTATTTTCAATACCAGACGAATTCACCCTTGATCCCATTCTCTATTTATGTCAAATTGTTGTCTCCACTTTTTTCTCTTCCTCTCACTACAGGGGAACACGCCAAATTTCGATGGGTATCAATCTCTCTTGGAGTCCACAAATCAATCATCGATTGAGTAACTAGTCTCAATTAAGTGACCTCATAGTTGGTTTTGTTTGTACTCTCGATCGTTGTACAAGAGTGATGTTCTCAACGGCTGGGCTGTCAAGAATGACCTACTCTCTCGACCTGGCTGACCTAATGACCTATTGTCAATGGTTGGCCGACGAGAATATTCACTCTCAATAGATTTTTGATTTCTCACGATGGTTTCGACCGTCGAGATTTCAACTGTTTCCTGTAGTTTCACTCTTCCACCCAATCTCCACCACGTTCGCACTGCCCCTACCTTGATCTCCCTTCTCAACACTGGGGCCATCCCTGCATACCTTAGTCTTCCTCCACAACATTAGGACCACCCCTCCTCTTCGAAGGTAAAGAAGGCGGTGTCATGATTGTAGCTTCGTTAGCTTGTTGGCTCCATGCAGCCCTAGAGGTGGGGAAGGAAGGAGGTCAAGAGAGAAAAGGGAAAGGCAAGGGGCCTTGTCAGCTAGGGGAAGAAAGAGACAGGGAGGAGGAAGAAAAATAGGTAAAGGTAAAATCATCTTAATGCAAAAAATGATCCAAACCTTGGCAGATGTTAAAAATAGTAGCAATTTTACTAATGTTGGTTTTGTAATGACAATTCTGGGAGGAGCAACTCTATGACAATATCTTTCTTACTTTGTGACATTCGAATGACACTAAAATATCGTAGACATTGTAATTCTTATTTTTACAAAACACTGTAATTTATTAGCTACAATGTATATAAAACTGAATAAAACAAAGAAACCATGTTAGTCATGAAATACTAGAAATTCTCATGCTAATAAAAATACTATAAATTCTCATGTTAATCGCATAAAAAAGATCTACACGGTCAAATATAGTGGATCAGATTATAACAGTTTTGATTTAAAAAAAAATCCACACATACTAAAATAAAAAGTTACACAAATTCATAATGAAATGTGGTAGTGGTTTTTGCTAACTTATCTGACACGTGGCGCCACTACGTGCACCACATCAACAAAACACATAAAAACCAGCTTGTGATGGGTTTTGAGCTGGTATTGAAAGTTCAGGTATGTAAAGCAGACCAAATAATAGTTTAGAGGTTTTTTTGGACTTTCTCGATAGTTGAGATATCTAAAATAAACTTTTCCTAAAACTAGCCATGCAATTGCGCTGGACATGCACCATGCTTGTTCTTAATTCTTATAATAAAATTGTTAAATACTATCCACTCCTCCGATGTACGGTGAAAAAGCCGTCAAATTGGAAAAAACGGCGAGACGATGGATCGATTTCGGCTCACCGGTGTAGCATACAAAGAGCTGACATGCACGCCGCCGTGCAAGGCCGGCAGCAAAAGGGTCAGAATATGCCGTTTCACCAGGGGCACCGACCAGATCGCCATTTATACTATGCTCTTTGACTTCCCTAGTTGGTAGCCAACGCGCTGAGCAAGGCAGAGCTCATGTAAAATGTGCACGCGCTCCGCGCCGCCCAGTGCCGCGGTACGACGAGGAGGGAGGAGGCCGGCGCCGGGCGCTGGGCCGCGGATGGGGGCGCGGGCGCGGTCGCGCGACGCATGCATGTGGGGTGTCACGGCGGGGGGGCGCGCATGGCCGAGCGCGTGGGGTGTCAGCGCGCACGTACGTGGCGCCGGGAGGGGGACACCCGCCGCGCTCGTCCATGCCTGGGACCATGCGCGCGCGCCCACCCGGCACCTGAGCCCACCGCACCCCGCCGCTGCCCCCTCCCCACGATTAATTAACCTGACTGATCCCTCCGGTTAACCAACGACGCCTCGCCGCCGTGGCTCGCTAATCACCGGCGGCGCGGCCGCCGACCACGCGCGCACGATTGGCGACGCCTGCACCCCCGGTGGTTGGCTCTGCTCCCGCTGTCCCCGGACAAGAACAAACTAAAGCCCACATTGTTTACCACGCGAGATTAGAGGCTGGCAACGTGAGACGGGGGCTTGGCTTGGATACGCGGAGTCACGGCACGGGGGATGGGTTCAAGGTGCAAATACCAAGGCCCGGAGGGTGGAGGAGGGAAGAGACAACCTCCGAGTTGCGAGCTGCGACCGCGGGCGTGGGCACGGGGACTCGATCGCCAGTTACCGTCCACTGTCTCGCATCCTCTCTACCCGTTAGAAAACCCCAATTCGAGACGAGGCGAGGGAAGGGGGGTCGGGTCGCTGCCGTCCGCGTCACCCCGACGCCCTGCCGCCCCCCGATAGCACCACGTGGGCACACGCAATGTGTCAATTCCTAGGACTCGCCACATTCAAACCGCCCACGCCCCCACCCACGCAGCCACGCCCCACGCTCACGCACCCCACCACCACACTGTGACCACACCGCACCACGCCATCCCTCCTCCGTCCCCGCGCCTCCAAGCAACCGCTGCTGCTCCCGCTCTGCAACCGCACCTGCCGCTGCGACCCCCGCGAAACTCTATATATACGCTCCCCCCCGGAGTCACCCACCAATCCACCACCTGTCTCCAAAATCAAAAGCTTCTTCCCAGCCCGGCTTGCTGAAACCTGGTAAAAACCCACGCGATTCCGCGGTGCAGGTTTGCTGAATTGCTGCCGATGCCAACTCTCACCACGCCCAGCTCTGTTTCCATACAGCGGCACGGGACGCGCGGTGGCGCGGCTGCGCGGAGGGCGCCCGCCTCGGTCAGGTTCGCCGCCCGCGCCGTCAGCTCCGTGCCGAGCGCCGCGCCGAGCGCCGCGCCGGCGTACCTGCCGCCGGCCCCGATCGTGCCCGGCGCCGCAGGCGCGCTGCCGCCGCCGTCCGGGAAGGCCGCCATTGCCGGCGCCGCCCCGAGGGCGGACGCGCCGCGGCCTGAGGGGAAGAAAGCGAGGTTCAACTTCTTGCAGCGTGCCGCCGCCGCCGCGCTGGACGCGTTCGAGGAGGGGGTCGTCGCCGGCGTGCTCGAGCGCCCGCACGGGCTGCCCAGCACGGCCGACCCTGCCGTGCAGATCGCCGGCAACTTCGCGCCGGTGGGGGAGACCCCTCCCGCGCGCGCGCTGCCGGTGTCCGGCCGCATCCCGCCCTTCATCAGCGGCGTGTACGCGCGCAACGGCGCCAACCCGCACTTCGACCCCGTCGCCGGCCACCACCTGTTCGACGGCGACGGCATGGTCCACGCCATCAGGATACACAACGGCGAGGCCGAGTCGTACGCCTGCCGCTTTACGGAGACGTCGCGCCTCCGACAGGAGCGTGAGCTGGGGCGGCCGGTGTTCCCCAAGACCATCGGCGAGCTGCACGGCCACTCCGGGATCGCGCGGCTCGCTCTGTTCTACGCGCGCGCCGCCTGTGGCCTCGTCGACCCGCGCCACGGCACCGGCGTCGCCAACGCCGGCCTCGTCTACTTCAATGGCCGCCTCCTCGCCATGTCCGAGGACGACGTGCCGTACCACGTGCGCGTCACCGCCGGCGGCGACCTCGAGACCGTCGGCCGCTACGACTTCGACGGACAGCTCGGTTGCGCCATGATCGCGCACCCCAAGCTCGACCCCGTCTCCGGCGAGCTCCACGCGCTCAGCTACGACGTGATCAAGAAGCCGTACCTTAAATACTTCTACTTCTCCCCCGATGGGACCAAATCGGAGGACGTCGAGATCCCGCTCGACCAGCCGACCATGATCCACGACTTCGCCATCACCGAGAAGTATGTCGTCGTTCCCGATCACCAGGTGGTGTTCAAGCTACAGGAGATGCTGCGCGGCGGCTCGCCCGTTGTGCTCGACAAGGAGAAGACGTCGCGCTTCGGCGTGCTGCCGAAGCACGCCAGGGACTCGTCGGAGATGGTGTGGGTGGACGTGCCGGACTGCTTCTGCTTCCACCTCTGGAACGCGTGGGAGGACGAGGAGACCGGCGAGGTGGTGGTGATCGGCTCCTGCATGACCCCCGCTGACTCCATCTTCAACGAGTCCGACGAGCGCCTCGAGAGCGTGCTCACGGAGATCCGACTCAACGTCCGCACCGGCGAGTCGGCGCGACGCGCTGTGCTGCCGCCGTCGCGGCAGGTGAACCTCGAGGTCGGCATGGTGAACCGCAATCTCCTGGGCCGCAAGACGCGGTACGCTTACCTCGCCGTCGCCGAGCCCTGGCCCAAGGTGTCCGGCTTCGCCAAGGTCGACCTCGTCACCGGCGAGCTCACCAAGTTCGAGTACGGCGACGGGCGTTTCGGCGGCGAGCCCTGCTTCGTGCCCATGGACGCCGCCGCCGCCACGCCCCGCGGCGAGGACGACGGCTACGTCCTGTCCTTCGTCCACGACGAGTGCGCCGGCACCTCGGAGCTCCTCGTCGTCAATGCCACCGACATGCGCCTGGAGGCCACCATCCAGCTGCCATCCCGCGTGCCATACGGCTTCCACGGCACCTTCATCACCGGCAAGGAGCTCGAGGCCCAGGCCTGAGTGACCTCCCCCTCGCCCACCTCCACGTTTCTTGGAGGAGCGCAAGGAGCAGAGGAGACGACGACGACGACACATCAAGGGAAGAACTTTACCTGAGGGATCGCGCATAGGAGGTCCCCGGAGTCTTCCCTTACCACCACCACAGTCCACAGTTACAGTTAGTAGCAGTTGGTTTCCGTTCATTCTTAGCTCGCTCTCTTCAGTTCACTTCACTCAGTGTAATTAAGTAGTAGTATAAATTAGTGTCCATAGTGGCAGAGGAACAGAGATAGCAAGGGCCCAGCTCGTAGCTTTTCTGCTGGTGCTTGCTTCTAGAGAGCAACCACAGCTCAGCTGGTGCCTAGTGATCAGCGGTAGCAGTTTACTATTAGCACTTTTTTTTTTCCTCCCTTTTCCCTTTGGATCAGACAGGGATATGCTCCGGTTGTTGTCACTCACTGTTCAGAGTTTGGGATCCCCTGCTTGCTTGCCACCCAGCTGCTTGCTGCTGCTGCTGAGGTGTTGTTGGCTTATGTTAAGCCTCATGTGTGCACATTTGTTCATAGTATAAAAAGATGGCTCTGCCTCCATCTCCTTGTGAGTTGTGACTTTTGTTCAATTGCTCTGCATAATGTATTGTCTTGATGTGGGATTGTGGGGTTCTGTCGGGAAGCAGTGAGCTTTGCTTCTTCCACTAGCTTGCTTGTTTGCTTGTGTGGGGTTCTTCCGGGCACTGCGCTTTGAATTCTGATCGTATCGTGACGATGGATTGATCGTTGCTCCGAGCTAGGTTCCAATTGGAAAAGATGGAACTTTTTTTTTCCCTGTGTTTTGGGTTGAATCAGGAAGACTTTACACCTTTGATTTGTGGTAGATTTGCTTCAGGTAGGTGAGACCAGAGGTGTGTTGAACCGAGATGAACCTGAGGGAAATGGTCAGTGGTGACAGTGAGTCGTTTTTGCTTCCTCGCGCAATGCGGCACCTCAGCATGCAAGAAATGTGTTCCAAGTTGCACTGCTGCCATTTCGTTGCATTCGGAATTCTGGGGGACGAGTCAGAATTGAAGGCGTCCAGAAGTGGACCTGCTGTTCCCACCGACAAGCTCTAGCAAAACGCCGGGCAGGTGATGTGGGATTGTTATATGGCTATCCATCCACATCCACGAACCTTGACGAATGTTAGACTGAGGCCCTTTCAATTCACGGTTTTACTTTAGTTTTAGTTATATAGTTCAGAAAATTAAAAACCTTTGAAAAAGAGACACGAAAAGGTTTAGAAGCTACTACTTTTTAAAATCTTTGAAAAACCATACAATTTTTTTAAAAATATTTTAAAATATTACGCTAAATGATCTATAAAAAATAATCATGCTGGCTTTTGGAGTAATTTATTTTAACCACAGCTATGTATTCTTCCTTAATTGCGGCATGATACATTAGAAATCTGATGTGAGTCTCAGCTTGGAGACAATATTAACCCTGTTGGCCTTATTTCTATATTATAAATTGTGGAGGCTCTCCCAAGGGAATGGGATCCTCTGCATTTGTGCAGTTGGGCAGTTCGTCTCTAACATGTGAGTCCCGGTTTGGTGGGGCCCACATGTCGGAGAGGGAATGCAGAGGACTGCACAACTACCCCAACTGCAGAGGATGCACGTCCCCAATTCTCCCAAGATACTGCCTCGCAGCAGACAGGTCTAGGAAGAGTGCAGCCAATCAAACACCAAGCACAAATGCACAATGCTTGGCGACCGAAGGCGTGGAGATGAGACTCACATACTTGTTTGTGGTCTTGTGGCAGAGCTGAGAAAGCATGCGCACGCAAAGAAGAATTCCTAGGTCATTAGGACGGTTTTATTTTTTTCTTGCCGGCTAGAAGAAAAAAAAAATCAACGGCGAAAATTAATGGGCCTGCATGGATCGGCGGCGTGAACAATGTCACGTTTCGGCTAGACCTTTGTAGCACTCTGTACGTACGTAGCTTTCGGCTCGTACGGCTAAACTAGCGACATGTTTCATGCTGTTTCTGTGACAAAATGGTGTGGCACGCTGCTGCAGCCGACAGTCCAAACGAGAATATAGTTATATAATATACATGCTAGATATATGTGTACACGGGTCTAGGCGAGTTTTTGTATACTAGGATGGTATGCGCGCTCGTCGCGCGCCGTAGACAATGAATTTTAGATAAATTTTTTGCATTGCGTACGTGTTATGACTAAGGTTGAGGACTATATGATAGCATAAACAGCTGCATATAAATCAGGTTTGGTGGTACGTGCTTTGAAATTGATAGGCAGGTTGCCCTTTTCGATAGGCCGGCCATTTATTTGGAAGTTTCTGGTGATTGAAAAACTAAAAATAAAAAGAAAAATAATTAGCTAACCTCCCGACCATATTTTTTTTATCCATTTTGTATTTTCCTTGTGTTCTCTAATCTTAAAATGTTGATCCAATGCTTTTTTTTGCATTCTGAAAAGTGACAAATAAATAGTGCGCCATTTCTATTTTTTAATGCATTCTTAAAAAGGTAGGACGGAAGAAAATAATGAGTTATTTGTAATTCGTTTCTGAACTGAACTTAACATTCTTTGGAAGAAATATTTTTATTCTTTTATTCGTCCTTACGAAATATTATGACGCATTTGCTCTGTAGTGAAAATCTAAAATTGGGAGGAACAAAGCGATTGGCTAACTCTTCTACCATAATTTGTTATCCATTTTTATTTTAAAATTCATCTGTAAAGGTTTGGCTTTCAAAAAAAAATTAGTTGGACATATTCTTTTATGGGTCCATACGAAATACAGCGATGGATTTGCCTCATCGTAAGAATCTACGAAAGAAAAGAATGAAGTCATTAGCTAACTCCGGTACCATAAATTTCAATCCATTTTATTTTTAAATTCATATGTAAAGGTTTAGTTTGGAAATAGTTTTTTAAGTTTGGCATTAATAGGTAGAACGAAAGAAAAGGACGAGTTATTTCTCATTCCGTTTCTCAACTAAACCTACAATTATTCGCAACATTCAATTTTTTTTATTCTCTTATGGATTCGTACGAAATATTATGACGTATTTGCTCCGTCCTAAAAAACTTAAAACGAAAAGAAAGAAGTGATTAGCTAACCTTCCTACCATTATTTTTAATCCATTTTCTATTTTTCTTGTTTTGTCAAACATTAAAATGTTGATCCATTCCTTTTTTTTGCATTCTAAAAAAAACTGAGGCATAAATGGTGATCCATTTTCTATTTTTTCTTTTTTTTCGGAAATATGAGGAACTAAAGAAATGGGGAGGAAGGGGGGGAGCAGCAGTAGGGAGAGGCGAAACCCAGCCCCCTGGGGCAGCGCACAGGGAGGCCTTACCAACCGAGCTATGCACGCGTTGTGTCGGGCTACGATTGGTGAAAAGGAATAAAGAAGAGGAGGCAGGAGAGGTAAGTGCAAAATCGGGGAAAATGGCACAGCGGCTGGGATTCAAACCGCGGTGGGTGACATGAGAGCTCGCGCCCGTGACCAAGTGACCAACAGCCCCGCCTTGTTGATTTCGTTGCAAACAAAATCGTTTTATATGTTAAGTAAAAACGGACGGCCGGATCTCACCATCGTTGGCGATCGGACGGCTGCGACGGTGAGCACTGTAGCAAGCGGACGCGTGTCAGCACGGCGTTCATCTACTCGCGCGTTGTATATAGAATAGATGTTTACATCTCCGTATGTTTAGGGTTCCTTGTATCTGTTATATATATACTGACGTATCGATCCAGTTATATAAGATTTAACAGCATGTTCAAAATGGTTTGAGCATATTTATTCAATTTGTGTAAATTAGTTTAGAAATTTCAGAATCCTCTTCTATCAAATCAACCGAATTTTATTATTAAGCTCTATCATGAACCGAATTTCAGTAGTTGTCTCGCATTCATCTAAACCGCAACACAGCAGATGTGTCGGTGGTTTTTTACCTGACAGATTTTGTGAACTATGTTCGTCTAGAGGGGGATTTTTGCTAAATAGTTCGCTTGATCGAGCACGCACAGGGAGACACCAGATTTTACCCAGGTTCAGACCCCTAGGGTAGGTAATAGTCTCATTCCTGCTTGTGCTTGATTTCTTTAGTTTGAAAGCGTGTGTGTTCTCGCTACAGAACGTACAAAGCTTGTGTGTAACAGTGATCCAACCCACTCTCTCATCTAGATCCCATTTTTATACTGTCTGGAACGGTCGAGAAGCATACATATTTCTCATAAGTCTCTTTATGGCGTTACAGTTAGTAGTTTGTCCTCTTTTATAATAACATTATTCTATCACTTTAATGTGAATCCATTTAAAACATTAGCAGCAACTTTAATCTTTTGTTTTTCAGACAAGTCGTATTTTCTAAATCCGTTGTCAATCGTTGTCTCCCAATTAATATATGCATCAGGATCATAATAACATTGAGAGGAGACAGCGAGATGGTGTAATAATCTTGCTAATCTGGCGTGTCTTCCTTGCAATACGAGGACAACTCTTATGCTACGATCCAATTCTTCCTTGATTGATGCATGTAGTTGCTTCTCGCGAATAATGATCATTTTTCCATTATCACAATATTGCTTGGAACCATTATTTTCGTACGACCATGTCATGGTTAGTAGCAAACAAGGTGAACACACAAATATATGTGAAAAGCCCGGTCCTGCGGGACCAAGCCCAAGCCCGGCCCGGCCCGACGCCCCGGGCCTCCGCTTCGGGCCCGAGCCCGGCCCGATCCCGAAAGCCCAACCTGACCACGGCTATATGCACATTTTTCCCAGTCCCGAACCCGGTCCGGCCCGGCGGCCGAGCTTCAGACCGAGGCCCAATCCCGGCCCGGTGCACCGGTCGGGCCGGGCCAGGCCGCCCATGAACAGGCCTAGAAACAACCCATTTTTATGTAGTGTTATGGTGATTCATGGGATGATTAATGGTCAATGTTGTCTGCTTCACCAGCGGAAATAATGTGTGAGAAATATGAATTGTACGTTACCTGGATCTGTTGGGATTTTGTTCTCCTTCGTTTGTTCGTCGGGTATGTGAGAAGAGTTACCGGACCGAAACCGCGCCACTCGCAAAGCTCTTGCAGTTCCAATACTTATGACACGCATATTATCTCCTGATCGATCCTTACCTAAATGAAACTGTTTTGTTATTACGAAGAGATGGATTTGTTTAGTTTTACTTTTGGAAAGCAAAGAGGCACTATCGAAGAAAAAGAGCAGTGCAAAAACTGATCAATCACCACTGCCTAAAATGTAATGTTTCATCCCATTACACCATCGGTAGCACGCATGCATTAATTCGTATCATCTGGACCGGCGAAGGCTACTTTTTCACATATAAGCAGCGACCATGTATCATTTCGGTCTTGCTAAAACTCAGACGACTGCGACTTACCACGCTCGCCAATAAGTGGGTTCAAAATACACACACGTGAACAGTTGTCTAGGTTGAAGGCACCCCATGTTATTTCGAGCCCTATATATATACAAGGCGGTATAAAACCTTGCACGCTGATTTCACCATGGATGACTCGGATTAGTTGGGGGCAAAGCATGATGAAAGAAAGATGGCACAAATTGTGCGGCAGCACGCAGGCTTTTTAGTTCAGATATATACAATCACAATATTAGTATACGTCTGTACGTGCCAAAAAAAACATTCAACTGACAAACCGACCAGTAACAAAAAGGTCCTAGCTAGCACCTGACCGAGCTGCAAGCTGATGATCAACGTGCACTAGTAATTAACAACGTCCTCGTTGTATTATTATCGCGAGACGATGCCATATGTCCTTTTCGGGATATATATTACTAATCCCTTGGTGCGCTGCTTTTCTCTCGCTCCGGGCACGTATACCCATCGCATTAGAAATCGCGCCGACCACATTTACGCCGAGGGCAACCGCAACGCCTCCCCGTTGATGTCCCTGACACGAAACCGATCAGCCTCGCCTTCATAATCAATCTTAAGTTGTGCGTTAAATTTGGTTAAAAAAATTGTGGGTCATATCATCTCGTAGTCGATGGGAAAGAAAGAAACAAGTCATCTTTGTAGTTGAACTATTAGTGTTTTATGATTTTTGAAAAAGATATTAGAAGGTACCACCAGATGTTAGAAGATACCAATTAAATCCAACCATCAATATGCTAAAGAAAGTAAGGTGAAATCCGAGCAAACTCTCTCTCCTCCACCTCTTCCTTCTCCACTCTCCCCTTCCACTCTCTCGGTAGCTGGCAGCGGCACAGCCTTGGACCACTTCAAATGGGGCCAAGAACAAAAGGTGGCCGCACAGCTTGGGGGCAGCTACGCAGGCTCTGTTGGGACTGTAACATCACGGAGCCTAGGGCATTGACAGAGGGGGCATCTGAGATGATGGTGGCAGGGGATTGGACAGTGGCACATAGGCCTAGGATAGCAGCACGCGCGGGTCCAAGTTAGCTGCAAGCAGGTCACAGGATGGCGGTGAAGCGTCGTTTCAGGACAACGGTGTTTTGCTTGTTCAAAGAGAAGTAGGGAATGGAAGAAAAATATAAAATTGCCCTTCAATTTGCTAGCATCTTCTAATATAAAAGAGAGGTATATATAGGAGTTACTAGAAGGTACCACGTAAGTGTGACCAACTAACTATTAGATCAAGCTTGATGGTTGCATAGTTCTTATTAAAGATATTGGAGGTACCAACGACCGTAAAACAGTCCGTTGATTTATCATGGAACCTGATGAATCAACTATTTTACGCAAGACAGATTAACCCTCGAAAGTGAAAGTCCTAACAAAAAAAGATTTTAAATACCACAAATTCTAACCTAACGACACAACCATGTATGAAGAGAGAAAAAAGATGGTGTAGTATATAGACAGTTATAAAGACAACCCATTGTGTGTTAATTAACTATAAGACTTTCCTTCTGTGGTACTCACATATTGCTAGACAAACAACTAGCTCAACATAATATTGCTAGATACAGACAACTATCTCAACCTTTCTTTCTTTCGGTTTGGTTTTTTCGCTGTGGCTATTCTGCAAGCGTCTGCAGTATGATGTTTTGCACAGGCAATTTTCATACCATTTTTCAATATATTTTGCATGTTTTTCCACAATATTTTCTTACGAAAGAAATGTATCGATGTATTGGAAATTTTAAGCCGATACTAACCACCATGCTACACCATGGTACCGAAGTGAAGTCACACCCAAGTGACTGCACAAACGTTTAAATTTTAGAAGACTACGATCGATTTAGATGGTCTCATGCTTTTATTTAAATTATATAGTTTTGCACTATTGGATGGTGTGAAAAAGCATGGAGTATTTAATAAATAGAAAAATTGAAAACTAAAATTGCATTTAATATTGCTTCTTTCACTGGCGCAAGGATATATATCAAGCTCAACAACAAGCTACTGCCTACTGATATAGTTGGTCCTTTATTTCTCATAATCAAGCTTATCAATATCGTTTCAATGGCCATTCCGATTTTGCTACTAGGATGAAAAATTTCGTTACCGGTCCATTTCGACATACCGTTCCGGACTTTTAATATAATAGTTAAATATTGGAAATAGAAATATGTTTACCAAAATTTAGCTTAACATACATAAATCATTCAAACAATTTAGCACATAGTTTTATGGTACTTCATTTCATAAGCTATTGTTCTAGGATTCACAAAATACAAATCACAAAAGGGGATGTGATAGAGTGGATCAAGATGTGGGTTGGGGGAGTGGTCACTTGATTTTGGTCCGGTACCGAATTGGCTCAGTACCAATACCGGCCGAAATGATCATTACCGACCGGAATGACCGGTATGGACAGGTATTTGGGCCGGTACGAAATATGACTTCATGCATTCTATTTTGAGTGGCGGAACGAGAAATACCGGCCTTTCCGGTTGAAACGAAACAGTATTGATAAGTCTGCTAAGAATGCCATCCTTTTGCCCCTGCTTTGACCAAACTAGCCTTTCAACGTATACCCAAAATCATCCTGCTTCCTGCTTCCCAAATTGAATTGACAAGTGGGCGGTCGTTAGTTGATCGGCTGTTGCATGGAGGACCGACCACACACGATCGAGCCTAGAGGATATATATATCCGGCACGAATAGAAAACGGCCGTTGCGTGCATGGCATGCCGCTAGCTCATTAGCTCCGCGGCGCAGTCAAACCGCCTCTCCGAATCCCAATCAAGAGCTCCTGCAGCGACCTACACTGACCTCGAGCTTCCATTCTCCTCCTACTTCTACTCGTCGATCGATCGATGTCGCTGCATGCATATCGCAACCGCCAACCGGCCGGAGATCAACAGCGACGTCGCGCAGCGGAGCCACCCCCGCGCGCGCGCGCCTTGCGGTTGCATGCATGCGAGGGAATGATCACGCGCGCGCACGCCAAGCAGCGGGAAACGAGAGGCGATCGGTGGGGCGCGTGATGTATTGAGATCCCGTTGATCGATCGGCGAAGGGACGAGAGGCGGCGGCGGCGACGTTGAAACGCACGGTCGCTCCATGGACGGGTCGGTCGGTATCGTGATCGTGATCGCGTCGCCGCACCGCCGGTTCACACCGGCTTAGTCTAACGAAAATTCTCCAATAGAATACTTCTCTCTACTGCTTTATTCATCTCTGTCAGATTCTTTCGATTTTACATTCACTTTTGCTAATTATCAGACGACTGCGACTTATTTAACTCTTAATCGATTTTTTCACATACCCAGATCCTCCCATTGGACCTTTTATGTGTCTGTGTCCTATGGAGATGTTTGATCTATGTTACAGAAAATCGACTGATAGTTAATTAAGTCTTAGTCGCTTTTTATATTACACCCTAAAAAAATAATTTCCTCTAACAATTACCCTATCTTCTTTTTGAAAATGTCTATTGTCGTTGTCCCGAGTCAGACAACCAATTTCTAAGGGCTGCCCTGTGGAGCGACTAGGCGATGCTCCCGGAACAGCTCGGAGAAGCAGAGCTGAGACAAAGTAGTTAGCCTAGAATGTGTTTCTTATCCATTCATTATTCCGAGTTCTCCTATTTATAGTAGGGGGCCATTTTTACATTTTCAAATGCAGGCCCTCCGACCAAAGGCAAGTGTGGATCAAGAAGTCTATTTGTGTAAAAAACTTCTTAGCGCCTGACCTGCCCTCAGGGCAAGGGCTCCTGGGTAAAAACACCATAGGGCTCGGAGCAAAGACCTAAGTGCCCCCGCCGCCTTAGTTAAAATAGGGTTATAAGGGGGATTACAGGGAGACCCGGTTGTTACGGCCAGTGCGTGTATCCTTCTGCCACGCGATACAATTCTTGACGCCTACAAGGGCCCAGGACTTGATGTCCCCTGATCTTCTTCGCGCCGACGCAACTAAACCCCTTTCTTGCGGGTCCCTGTTAGACACTCCCCTTGCATTGGAACCTCCCTTGCCCCGCTTTTGCCTCACCGCCCGGGGCCAAGGCTTCCTTCAGGTCGGCACTTCCCTTGGTCCGCCTTTGCCTCGCAGCCTGGGGGCGAGGCTTCCTTCAGGTTGGCACCTCCTCTCCGCCTAAGCCTCGCCACACGGGGCCGAGGCTTCCTTCGGGACAGGACCTCACTTGGTCCAGTGCCCCGGCACTAGTTCGCCTCTTCCTAATTCGTAGGGGGCGGGTGTTCCCCTGCTACAACATCTCTAGAGATGGTTTTCATAAGGAGAAGAAACAAGTATATATGTATAAGCAGCTCAGGGGCTGCTAACGAAAGAAAAATTAACTCCACGACTAAAGCCTAATCTCTAATGAGATAACGACCTTGTCTACGGAGGACACTCTATTGCACTTGGTTGAAAACCTCCTCTACAAACGCATAAAGCATTTAGAAAAATCTTCTACTGCGCTCTAACCAAATATGGCACAAAACATACAACAAAATCCCACGAAGATCATCGTCTCTTCTCTAGGTTTCGAACCAACTGGCCATAGATAGGTCCAATGTAGGTGTGCTCAATTTGATGTTTGCCCAAACGTTCAACTCGTTGCGAAGGCATGTCCCAAAAGGATAGAAAAGCATTGGATGGTTTGCCGACTTATTATATATCTCACATAATGCCCTCGCCGCCAACCATCGGCTATCTGTATTCGTTCCAGAATAAGAAGCCAAGCAAAAATCCTGCATTTGTGTTCCGCTAACGCCGAGCAAATACTCAGATAGTCATGATACTCAGTTAGTGAGGCATAGTACGTGGTAGTCTAACTTGGGAGAATAGAGTCATGAACTAGTCCATTTCAAGTCAATGTCATCCTGCCAGATGCATCAAGTTGCACTGTTCTTATCATCTTCCAAAGCTGAACGAAATCATCTAACCGTATGGACAAGGTGGCCCCTACAAATGACCATCCATTCATTGTCATGCAAGGCCTCCTCCATAGATAAAGATGGCCAAGTATAAGCCATCAAAAGAAGCTCGACCTAGAGCTATTACCAGTGGGAAATTAATACGTCCTGTCGACGGTTGGGATATCGGTCCCAAGTCAACTAAGGTTATTGAGAAGGGGAGATAGAAGACAATGCCGAGCAAGGCAAACAGCAATCAACGAGCAGGGGACAAACACAGAGTTTTTATCCTGGTTCAGGCCTCTCCGGGGAGATAACAACCCTACGTCCAGTGCTTCTTTATATGAAAGAGGATTACAAGAGAGAACTCGGCGAGATGAACAAGTCTCGACGAGATTCTGGGTGTACAAGAAGTAATATGCGATCTTGGCCTCAGGTCCCTTCTACACGCCGTAGGGGCCTGGTTTATATAGTGTTGAATAATTAACCGACCTACCGAGGGACAATCGGGCCGGGCTGAGCTCGTAACGAACTCGTACACATGCCAAATACATCCCGAGGTAGATAAGGTATACTCCAATTCTTGTGGATCACGATGTCTGCTCCAATCCGGGAAATTACGTCCGGGTCTTCACGTAGCCGTACAGAACTCTTGCTCGAGTCAGACTCGAACACGAAGTCTTGGCCTCTACGCACCGTGCCAACCATAAGGCTGTCCGGCAGGATGCATATGGGCAGGATAGAGCCCTCTAGGGAGCCAGGCCATAGGAGGCTGTTCGATTGGGCCGTTAGGGAGTGGGCCATGGCAATGGGCCGTGATTTTATCCCCGACACGTCCCACTATAGAGGACTTAGTTAGACATTTTTTTCTAAGTCTCCAGCCGCCGCACCCTTGACTGCCCTTCCTCGCTGCCGCAGTCGCGGCCTTCAGGTTGCTCCTTGCCTCATTGTTGTCTCCCCGCCTTCGTCGTCTCCTAGCCGCCACCATCCCCACCTCCTAGCGGGCCGCATCCCCGCGGCTGCCACCGCCTTCCCTCCACCAGCCGCCTCCCGCGCACTGCCTGGCCGCGCCGCCACAACTATGATGTCGCGTCGACGCATCGTCACCACTATTTGCCACGCCACCCCGACCTCTCGCCACCCTAACCCTTTGTCACCGCGCGCCTTGTCCCCTTCAACCCATAGTTCAATCTACACATGTCATTTTAGTGACTTCATATTTTTCAATTTTGCTGGCAAGATCGAGCGGTTTCTGGCTAGGTCATCTTCTTGCCACTGTCAAAATTCCATGACCGTGGGGTATCGACACTCCAGAGTCGGTAAGTGCCTTTAACTGCTAGTTTGGGTTATTTTTTCAAAATCATCGTGAAAATCAAAAATTGCGAATAAAGGCATGTGTTAATAATATTAATTTGTACTAGTATTCAGATTCTCAAACTCCAGCTGCAGCTCGGGTGGAGGATGGCCATCAAGGTTTAGGGAGCCTACCACAAGAATAGGACTATGTCTCCCAGTCCTTCGACACTACCCTGCTGAGTGGACCGTGAGTTGCGATGTCTACTTTTTCTCTCTTTTGGACATTGTATGCATCGTTCACTATAAATGTGGATGACATTCTGTAATCTATGGATATGCATGTGTATGTGGATGATGTTGATGGCTATGTGGATGTAATGTGGATGTTGTTGACGGCTATGTGTCTTGGTTATCTTTCTCCATGTAAGTTGGATGTTGATGTGGATGGATGGAGGTCGCATGTGCCATCATGCTAGATGGGGAATATTATTGCATTTTAGGTTTGCATCGCAAAAACAACCGCAAAATTCTAGATCTTTTTACATTTTTCTAGATAATTGTTCCTAAAAAATAACTATTCCAGACGGTTATTGGTTGAGCTGTTGAGAGAGACCCTCCAAAGCTCACCACTGGGGATCAAGCTCTCTCGACGGCCTGCACATGGCTGTCGAGAGAGATTGCAGCGGGGCGGCGCCACAACGGTATCCTGCTGTGTGTCCCGTGACCGTTCGCTCAATCATGAGCGTGTGGATGTCAAGAGTATTGGCACTAACCGTTAAGTGGACTTAAGACTGGTTCCAACACTACTATCAAATGTTCTTTGTCATGCCGTCGAGAGTAGTTCTCTTGACGACCAAGCCATTAGGAGTAGCTACCTCTCTCACCCTGGCTGACTCGACAGTCAGCCGTCAAGAGTACTTTGCCTCGATGGTTTTTGGCTTTCTCTCGATGATTCAAGCGGTCGAGAAATCTAGTGTTTCCTGTAGTGTTGGGATTTCTCTCGATTCCTTGCTCACGTATGTTTTTTACTTTTTATGGTGAACGTTCTTCAGTTATTGGTTGTGTAGCACTCTGCACATAAACGCTTGGTTGCTAGATATGAGGTTGTCTTGTGGGGTGACTGGTCAGTTTTCCTTTGGTATCTCTTGGCAGGAGATGAAGCGATCTATGACCTTGTGCTACTACTTATTGCATGACAGGGTCTTGGTGCTGACCACCATCCATTACATTGACATTGAGGATATTGTATCTCGATCTGGGACTTGCCATTGTTTGCATTTGTGTGATCGTAATTTTATTTTCCAGAATAGCGTCCTGTATGTGCACCTTGATATTTCTCAGTAGTTTAATTATAGTGCCTTGTAAATTGGTTGAATTCCTCTATTTTTACTTCTACATAAGGCTAATTAACAAGATTGTGTGGACCTTGCTCTACGCAAAGGGCTCCCCCTGCGCGCGGCTGTCGGACGCTTGCGTGGCCCGGTCGGCCCACCAACGGTGCATCCACCTGCTGAAACAATTCAGCGCCCCACCGAAACAAACTCCTCCCGCCATTGTTTTGCCTCCGTTCTTCCCCTAAATTGAAGGCCGCTGCAGCGTGCTCACGAATCCCCTCCTGTTTGCATGCAATGATGTCAGCGATGACATAAATGAAAAGATTCATTTTCAGTTTTCTCTTTCGATGACTATAGATTTTGACTGGTTGCTCCAATGTACGAACCGTTTGCACCGCTGCGTTCTTCGTATTTTTATGAACAAAACAAGACCAATGTTGCTATATAAAAATTTACTGAAACAATTTGTTATCCTAATGCAACAATTAGTTTAGCCTTTTGAAACAATATGGCTAGCCTGCTGAAACAATTACTTTTTCCTAGTGGACGTATAACTAAATGAAACAGTTGGTTTAGCCTATTGGAACAATATATGTAGCATGCTAAAACAATTGGTTTAGCCTATTAGAACAATATATATAGCATGCTGAAACAACTAGTTTAGCCTATTGAAACAATTTGTCTAGCCTGAGGAAATAATTTGTACAGCCTATTGGAACAATATGTTTGGCATGTTGAAATAATTAGTTTAGACTGTTGGAACAATCTATCTAGTCCATTGAAACAATTGGTTTAGTCTATTGGAACAATATTTTTGGCCTATTGAAACAATTAGCTTAGCCTATTGGAACGATATGTCTAGCCGAGCGCAACAATTAGTTTTTTTATTGAAACAATATGTCTAGCCTGCTGACTAGTTTAGCCTATTAGAAACAATCTGTATAGACTGTTGAAACAATTTGACTAATGAAAAAATTTAAATTAAAAAATATAAAAAAGTATTTAAAATGAGTTAATTAGGATTTTAGATGAATTATGAAATTTGTTCTATGCATTTTGGACCCCAGATGAAATAGAGACAAAAATGAGAAAATTAAACATAAAAATGAAACGCACATTTTTTGCTAGCAGCGACAAGCAGTGCACAGCAAGGGGTGCTGGAACCGCGCCGCTGGGCCGCGTGCGTCCGACGCTGTCGGACGCCCGGTCATAAGCATTACCAATAGTTTGAAAATTAAACTGAGCATGTTGCTCTTTAAATGCTATATATTCTTCCATATTTGCATATTATTATTCTTGGTAAACATGAATTATCATAATGCTATTTTTACATATATCGGAGGAGTTCATGTATGTCAGTAGTTTACTAGTTTTAATTCATAATAATATTGCAGTCGTACTGTCATTTCAATTTGAAATTGTATTATGTATTGTTTTGCTTATGCTGCAACATATACGACGTATTTATGGTAAATTACAATTGGATTGCTAGCTGTGTCGTATGACCTTTTGTTGTAGCAACTAAACTAATTATAGGGGGTTGCAGCAGCTGTGTATAGCTCAATACATATGTCGACCTTATTACGGGCATGCTGCGTCGATCCATAACCAGGATGTAGCGTCATTTTGCCTAGATAGATATATAGATTGTGCGAGCGTGCTTACCCGTATGCATGCTTATGTGGGGATCTTGATGGACGTCGACATCGCTAATATATATACCAAGATAGATCAGTTCCGATTTATAATTTACTACTAATTATGAATCCTTGGAGAGGGGCCACGGGTCATATACCACATATAAGTTATAGGATATCTGAAAGGCACTGTAGGGGCGAAGGTAAAAGCAAACTTCGAGCACAAAACTATATATGTAACTTGGCAACAATTAGGACTTGCAAACCCTACTACTATAATTAACTAGCATTTGCATGATACAATTTTAATTTATTAAAAGGAAGGGCGGCGATCCTGTTTGCAGCCAGGAAGCTGCAGTAACCACGCGGTGCTGATAGCGTCTGTGGTTTAGGATTAAATGATGTAAAAGCTGTGGTTAGGGGTGGCCTCGAGCCGAGTTTGAGTGAGTTAGGGGCTGGCTCGGCTCAGCTTAGTTGATACATTGGCTCGGCCAGCCCGGTCTGACACATGAACGAGCTACTAAGAAGCCTGGTTTGGGCTAGTAGAAAACTCAAGCTGGCTCGAGTAGGCTCACAGGCGAGTGGACAAAGGAGGGAAACGACGTCGTTTGTCCTCAAAGAGGAGGAAGACGGCAACAAAAAATTAGATGAGTAGGGAGAGAGGTGTAGGACGATTTGGTACGTGGATCCCAGAGGAGGATGGAGGGAGGTGGGATGGTCCCGTCCGACTATAAGGAGGGTGGAGGTAACAACAACTATCACAAGGAGGATGGAGGTGGCGACGACCGAAAGAAGATGGCGGCATCTTGGAGGAGGAGGGAGGCGTCGCTAGATCTGGTACGTAGAGCCTGGGGAAGGGAGGGAGACCAGGCGATCGCATTCAGCCAAGAGGAGGAGGGTAGTGAAGTTGTTCAACTCAGAGAAGCGAGGCAGCGGAGGAAAGGGATGCAAAGGGTGAGGGACATGGAGAGGGACATGTGACCATCTTTGTAGTACCCCCTTAGTTTCACTCGGCTTAATAGAGAGATAGCCTAATCGGACTGGCAACGGTTGAAAACTAAAGCACGGTTCAGCCCGGAGTGAGCCGAGTGTTTTAGTGTTCAACCCGACTGCACCAATACAAGCAATCTCTATTAAAACGAGTGCAGCTCGGGTACCAGATATGTGCTCCGTGATGGCTCCCAAGATCAGCTACCATCACACACATATCCTTAACATGGATTAATAAAACAACACATGAACAAATGGTCACAATTTTAATATTACAAAAGGCATGGACTGCTGTCCATACAATAAGTTCAACATACATATCAGTTTTTCGCAGTGGAAGTACTAAGATTTGTTTGATCAAAAGTGGCAAGAAACCTCACAAAATAAACAACAAAAGTCCGGCAAGGTATGCCTCATAACCCAAGGGCAACTGACTGGAAATCAGAACTCCGCATCGTGCTCGCTAGCGTCGCTGTTCCCTGCTTGATAGTAGTACTCAAGCATGGGATCACTAACACCTGAAGCAATAGCACTGTGGGTTGAGTACAGATGGTACTCAGCACTAGGTGGTACTTATAGCCTCATCCATGCAATATAAAAGTCAAAAGATTGGCTAGCATGACAATTTCAGCATAAAGAGCATTTGCAAGACGTAAATATAAATAGATTGTAAAGGCATTTGCATAAACATGTTAGGAACCTATTGACCAGCAGTAATATAAACATATCATCAGGTGCAGCTTCATCCATCTCCTCAAGATCAACCACTCGGCAAAACCACCATGAGCAACCCTGTGCTCGGAAACATCACTCAACCAATACCATAACCAACCCAGAACCCAAATATTAGCAGCGGTGGGTCAACTCAAGTATTCATCCCTAACCCAAGGATGCGGCTGTTCGAACAGTTCATAACTCTGCAGAGGTGTACGATTTTACCCACACGACACAGTAAGCCATGCCGAAGCCTCTCAAAGCACATGCATGCTCATGGAATCACCCAGTTAACTTGCCGACTGCCCCAATCCACGATTGCAGGAGTCGGGGTTAACAGTTGCAATGGATTTGTCCAAGGCCCATCACACCCAAGCACAGGGACGCACCATGGACGAGCCACCCTGTCGCCTCACCCACAAGAAAACATACAATTGCACCATATGGTACCCCATGGTTCATGCATGCGCAAGGAGTTAGCTAAGTGTTCCCATGATGACACGTGTAGTCGTACGTATAGTAACTTGAGAGACGGGACCAAAGCTCGGTCCTTAATTGCCAAAGCGGGGCTACATGGCCAGGAGCTCCTCTTGTCATATCCCTATCACCCGTTCAGGCCCATCATCAATCCAACATACCAAGTCGTCACCATAAGCCATAGATCAATCCTTCCGAACTGAGAACATATCATAACTGAGTAATCCATGGTATCATGCAGACTCTAAGCATAGCTAAGCATACGTGACACGACCATAATTACTAGTACTGTCGGTGTCTGGAAAACGCGCCCCTGAAGGGTAGCGGATCCACGGACCGGCAGACTAATTTGTAGTTGGTGTGAGGCCCAACGACGACCCTTCTCAGCGGCCCGGGGCGGCGGCCGAGCCTACGGGGGCTCAGGCCACGCGGTCTTCCCGGACTAAGCCTGGTGCAACTTGGCAATCCGGGTACAGGCCCGTCGTACGGTGAGAGAAAGAAAGAGGGGGAGAAGAAGGAAGGAAGGAATACAAACCTTGAAGACACAAGCGATTTTACCCTGGTTCGAGCTCCCACTGCCGGGTAATAGCTCTACTCTAGCCTTTGTTGATTATGTGGTGGAAAACAGTACAAGGGGTGCCGAGACCGGGCTTGAAGGCACCGATCCCGAGCTTACAAGGGAGTTTCGGACACTCTGATGGCTAAGGACTACGGCTACTGCTAGGGAAGCTTTGGATGCGTGTGCTGCGTGTTCCACTTGCTCGCTTGCGTGCCCCGAACGGATCCAGGGCCTTTCCTTTTATAGGCGCGGCGGGTCGCCCGAAGCTGATGCGGCGGGCCCTGCGCCCATCTTTGCTTTAGTGGCGGTGTTCTTATCTCGTTCCGGGGCTCTGTCTGGTCTGGAGCCTGCAGGGAGAAACTACTCAGGTTAGTACTGGACACGTGATAGTCTTTAAATGCCGATACGGGGAGGACTCGTGCTTTAGGGAGAAAGCACTTTCCCTTCATCCCCAATATAGCATTGACTGGACTGAGCTAGCCTCGCGCCACCTGTTGGGGGCGTCGCGTAGCATAACAACCATTGCCGCCTGCCAAAGGGACAAACGACAAACCGAGCTACCCGCGTGCTTCTCCCGGGCTGCGGATCCGCGGGGAGACGCAATTCCTCCCGGTCAAGGCCGGGGAAAGTGCGGTGGGAAATAACAGTTGTCGCTACCTGCCCACAGACAGGCGGATCGCCCGCGGGACCCCTCCCCCGGGCTAAAGGTAGCCCGGGAGGCGCGCCACGCTCTTGGTTGAGACCTAGTGAGGCGCGGTTGACATGGTCAAGCCCGGGGAAGACCCTGTCGGGCTAGATGCTTCCTTTAGTATGGCCAAGGGCGGCCTTTTGGACCTTCTTAACGTGCGGTGGGCTGGTACGGAATCGGCCCAATGCCCATCTCGGGATGGGCCGCTTATCAATCACCAACAAGTACCCACTTAGGTTATCAAAGAAAGAAGGTGTCAAACCTATATATATTGAACTAACCACTAATAGGGCATAACTATTTCTACCCGTGAAATAACATAGTAAAACTAGCATGCATCCAGTATAGAACATAAGTAAAGCAATGCACGTAAATAGAGTTCAATATGATTGAGTCAAATAAGGGGAGTAATAATTGCCTTGTTGCTGGTCGTCGAAAGGGAGAGCAGCTGGCTCAAGTCCAGGTTCCTCCAGAACGTCGTTTCCTACCGTTTCGGTAACAAGCACATCAAATAAAATCCAAATAAAATACCAACACACAGAGAAGCATGGAACAACATAATACCTCAGAAAGTTCATGAGCTAATGCAGGTTTTGCAAAAAGAATCACTCAAATCCGAGCTTGGATGAGTGAGATATGACTATTTGAAGTCAGGGTGCTATGGGTAGCCCGGGCTACAAATTGGAAGCTCGGGAATGCGTTAGGTAGCTCGGAACTGAGCCTACTTGCTAGGGGAGGTTATCCTCTTGTCAATTAAGGGTTACGGTAGGTCGAATGTGGCTCATCTTAGTTCTCTAAGGCAAGGTCTTGGTCGGTCTCTAATAGGTTTAGCTCGGGTAAGTCACTCAGCAGGTACATCTCTCAGTGCAGGCTATTTTTGAGGCAGAGGACAAGCTCGGTTAAGCCCGGGGTCAACATGAAAGTTGTAGATAATTTTCTGAAAAACAATTTTCATGTAGAACACTTCTCGATTTGGGCTACGGTTGATTTTATAGAAATTATTTACTGAGTAGCTGTTTCTGGATGCGGATTAAAACTGAATGGGTTTGAGACTTCTGTACTTAGGCTCGTTTTAGCTCAAAGATGAACTTATAAACGGGGTCTAGATGATGCAAGGAATGGAGAAGAGAGTTTTCTAAGGTTCTTACCAAGCAAGGGATGCCTTGCTTAGGATTGGACGTCGAGAGGATGGAGAGGTCTAAGAGGATGGAGCTCAACAGCGGCTTCCTTCTTCTTGTTGATGTCGCCTCCTTCTTGCTGCCGCCTTCCCCTCCTTGTTGATGCTTCTCCCACTACTCCTTCACTCGTCCAGGTGATGAAGAACCTCGAAAGAATCTCCCTTAGGCTTGGGGATACAAAAGATGGCAGCAAGGGGAAGAACTAAGTGAGTTCTTGCTGCTGTGATTTCAGAACTTGGGTGGTGACGAAAATGGAATAGAACTCACCGAATCCTTCGTGCATGCGAATGCCGTCAAAGGTGTGGGGAGCTCAGGTGCTGGAGAGCTTGGATCTTAACATGCGCAAGCTCTCACCAAGTATTTGGGTGGATTTGAGGGTGGAGAATGGGAAGAACTGCTGCTGTTCTTGCCCAGCTCGAGGAGCAGGAAGAGGAGTCAGAAATGGAGGTGTAGAGGAGAGGAAGGTGGTTGGTTTTGGCCTTAAATAGGGCTGCTATGTGTGGGTGACAAGTGGGGCCAGGTCCCACATGTAAATGAGAGATTATGGGTGTAAAACTAGGTGAGAAAAGGAGAGACGCTACTGCTGTCCGAACGGTTCTGCCACTTGGCTTCATCCTGCGCTGGCGTGCGCCACCTGATGTGGTTCCACGGCTTCACTGTGCCGCGTGAGAAAACTGTCGGATGCACCGCCGATTTCATCCAATGAGAGCAAAGTCACCGGGTCTTTGTCCGGGACAGAAGGAATAAAGGAACTAAATGGATCCGGGCTACCTCCGCAGCTTTTAATAGGAGAGATAGCCCTCCTAGCTCTACTCGGGTTCCTCACTTGGTTAATCTCCCCCAGGCTTGGTGTTGCCCGGTAAGGTTCAGTCGGGAGTGGTCGCCCGACTGCTCGCCGCCACTCGGGCCTGGTCGGGGAAGCTCGGCTTGGATAATGGATCACTCGGGCTAGCTCGGTGGGGTGCTTTCCAGCTCGACCATCTGAGGAACGCGCCCAGCGGGCTATATATAGTTGCCCGCCAAAGCCCGGTTAATATCTACCTCACCATTCTGGTAGCTCGGGTGACTGGTATTCTAATGGTTTTAGTTTAAAGTCCAATGTTCCCACCGTATAGCCCGTTGGATGAATGCATATCAATGAAAAGTTTTTAAAGAATCGTAGAAAAACCAAATGATCACAACAATAGTATGCATGCTTAATCGGAAATGACAGCCAGGCTGTTACAGTCTTGGTGGTGTGATGGAGGCCTATAGGAAGCCATGGTGGGAGAGCAATTGAACAAGAAGTTATGAATTGGTATAACATGGATCAGCCCAAGATTTTATAAATGAGCCAGGCTAACAAGCTCATGAGCTAGCCATGTCCTGGCTTGGGATAGCCTGTTTTTTTAATCAAGATAAAAAATTCAGACTTGGGCTTGTTGACCTGGGCCAAGCTCGAGCTGAGAAAAAAAAAGCTATTCATGAGCTATGAACTAAAATGACAGTCCTAGATATGGTTCCATGAATATGCACTAAAAAATCTAGATGACCCCTTAAATCTTTATGGATGAATTGACAAATTGGGTTGCAATGATATCTCCTTTTCCATCACTACATGGACGTGTATCCCTATATTGGTTTTCTCTCACCTCCTAGTGGGCCCACAATCTATTTAGTGAAAAGTTTTTAGGTTATGCATTTAGGGATGTGTGAGGTTTAAGGCCCTCGATGAGGTATCTTTTATGAGTGATTGGTTTTGGTGGAGATGACAAGCTATGTAACCTACATAGATGTATGCTTTTGGTGGTATCAAGGTTAAATATGGTGTAGTATAGACTCAGCCGTCTAGTTGGGTCCATTTAGACTTTCTACATCTGTTTTTTTTTTGGCTTAAACATGGGGGTTGGTGGTGTGTCAATGTTAGCATATCATGTTTTCACTAGGTGTGTGAGAGTGGCCTCCTTGTTAGTTTTGGCGGTGATTCCAGTGTAGTCTGTGTTTTGCTCATGTATCGGCCAATGTACTGGATAATATGGCACACTGACCTCAATGGTGTTTGGTGTGTCCAATGGGCACCTGGTTCTGCTGTTGCGGTTGGATGGTCTGCCGGACTGTCCGGCACACGGTCCGGTGTGTGTTGAGTGTCGTGGTGTCTCCTTGGACTAGGGTCCAGTGGGTAGCGTGGCATTCCGTTGCGGCTGGACGTACGGTCGATCAGACTGTCTGACCCGCAAGGCCGCGCATGTGCGTCGTGACATAGGCCTTGTACATTTCAGCTTAGCGTAGCGTTCCAGTAAAATTTATTTTTTCATATAGCCTATTTAGTGTAATAATTTGTAATGATTTTCTCAGGTTTTTAGTAGTCCTCTTAAAGATCCTAAAACTATTTTTAAATTATTTTTTACAATATTTAAATCTCTTTTTAAAGGCTTTTAAATTTTGCTGAAATGCTACGCTACGGTAAGCTGAAATGTACAGGGCCATAATCTCTTGGACCAGGGTCCTGTAGTTCTGCGTTGGTTTGTTGCGGGGTAAGTCTCTGTTGGGCTGATTTAGCATGTACAGTCGGACTGTCTAGTAGGCATTGGGTCGCCCCCAACGGCTAGTTTCTGGGGGCCCTATATATTGACCTGTGGGTGCTCGTTTTAGGATGCTTCTTCACTCCTTGAGCATCTAAAGAGTCATTTGAGTAAGAGCCACTAAATTAGGGTTTGGGGTGCATGTGAGAGAGTTTGAGAGTGAGAGTTCTAGGACGTGCTTATGCTTCATGGCTGCTTGGTTTGGCGGGATTGACTCTTCTCCAACCTATTACTCAAGGCTTAGTCTTGGAGTACGATGGCTTGATGACCTCTAAAGGAGGAGTTTGTGAGAAGCATGAGTTCCTGTAAAGGCTAGAGTTCGCCTGGCGAAGTGTTGAACTAGTGACAAGCGATACCCCTCTTCATGAAGGGTGCTCCAACGAGGTTGTAGAAAAAGCAAAACCTGTCCGAACCTCACGATAACAATCCTTGTCCCCTTTTTTCCTTGCAATTGTTGTTTCTGTGCTGGTTATTTGTCCTTGTGTGCTCTAGTAGTAGAAAAACCCAAAAGTGTAAAACTTGCATAAGACCCTATTCAAGGCCCACTAGAGCTCCCTGGTCCTAGCTTTTAGTATGGTTATTGGAGCAAAATCCCCTAAATTTGGCTTTAGAGATGAGATTTTATGGGATCTCCTCAACTTGTTGATTAACATGTACAATACATGCGCTTCAAGTGATGTTTAGGTACAGAACTCATTTTTATTTTTGTCACATACAAGTGCATAGAGAATGGGATAAGTGCATGTTTTCTAACCATTGCAATCGTACAGTAGATCTCAAACATATACGTGTGTAAGCACTACATGAATCTAAAAATATATAGGCGATCGAGGTGGCTCTCTTCTAATTGGATGATGATCTTACCGATATCAAGCTATACAATTGTACATTATGAGATGTTTAACCTATGGATATGATAATATAAGCTGCCGACGAGGTTACCTTTGGAAGAAAAGAATGCAAAGAAACCTCTGCATGCTCGGCGACAATGACATACGCACGGATCTTCGCATCCTTTGGACACTGATCTACCGGCATTAATTGCACGTACGTACGGTCCAAGAGCTCTTAAGCAGGGACAAAAGAAGATTAAACAAAGGATAAAGCAGAGATGGATTAAGGTAAACAAACTAAACATGCGTAGGCTTTGGCTATATAATACGCAGCACGCATGGCGTGCATGCAAGTCGTGCTCATCCTAGCTAGCTTTCCAAGGCCTGTCCTTATCTCTCGCATGCATACGTGGCTTTTGTAGTGGTACAAGTTAATCAACTGAAGGCTCCACGCGTTATCGAGGTGGATATTGTGATTAATCTTGTTTGCTAGAATCACCGGTGGTTGTTTGGGTCTAAATTTAGAAATTAGTTTTTAAAAAAGGACTTTGGAAGTAATCTTAGAAAAAACACTTTTAATATATGCACGTGTTTGTTAACATTGTTTTGGATTTGGAAAGGTAAAATGCCGCAAAGGTTTCTTCTGGAGGTTTTTTTTTTAAATGCACCCAAACTATAGATCACTCATAATTTGCTCCATCTAATAATGATGTACAGAACTCTAACCGCTAGGGCTTACGACGATGAGTGTATTTAAACCATATCAATGCTTGATTGAATAGTATAGAGAATTAACTTTTACCTCTTTATATCATAGATTAACTATGAAGCCAGCTAAAAAAAAAGAAAACTCCTGTCAACCCATTTAGTTGTTGGATGAAAATCTAAGGGTTCAAATCTATCTATCTACGAATATACAAATCTCACATCAAACTTAACCCCATCATTAGAGCATTGAACGCACACAACGCATGTGCACACCACAAATGAAATGCAACTTCCCCACTGCATGCTTCTCCACTCTAGCCATATCATGCCATCTTCTTCGTCCTCTCCAGCGAGGTGCCCCCACCACGCCTTCCTCCCTCTTCTCTTGTGATTTCCATCGCCAACCTCTCACTGTCAATCCATTGGCTAACACTACTCTCATTCTCTGTTGAACCTGCGACTGATGTACCACGGCTCCACTCTGCCACTCCACCACTATGGCCCACACCTTTGCTCCCGAATCTCCCTGGCCTCCCTCTAAGTCGAAGGGTAACGTGGTGAGCCCTAAGAAGCTTTGTAGCTAACCTAGTGGTGGAGACACCTAGAGACCTCGCCTAGCGATGGCCCCCTGGAAACTTTGTTGGAGTTTGGACAATTATACTAAAATATCTTTTGTTTTACTTGTTGAGTGTTGTTGTAGATAGTGGAACAGTCTACGCGATAGTAATTGTCACATTGAGGCCATTTTTGGGATAAACTTGATGCCCCATAGGCCCTGGATCATTGGCGTCCATGACCGCTAGCATGTCCTTGCCACCTTAGCCAACTGAACGCACGTGACAATTGTCCACGTCAATAATTACTTTGAGGTCCACTCTTTCAGGGTTTTGGAACCAAAGTGTGAATCCATGTTACGAGTTAAGGCATTCACAAGGTAGTTTTCTTTGTTAAAAAAAAGTATATGCCCATTTGATCTTACTTGAGATTTATATTAGTTTGCAGTTAAACAGAAAAGGAAATGCAGACATTATTACTTCTGTGGGAGAAAACAAGCTAGCGCCCACTTTTTCTCCCTTCGAGCAAGGGTTTTTATATCTCTCTCAGATCTTAATAAACAATGCAACATGTATCTTTCTTTTTGCAGGCATGCAGGCATGCATAAGCGCTAACATAACATTCTGGTATCTCTAGCATATTAGATATTCTCTTTTTTCAGGCATGCAGTCGTGCATAAAACTATCGATCGTCAGGACTCCGGACCTCTAGATTTTCCCCAACCTCTTTTCCTTTCTTCAACTTTTTGAAAGCAACTGCAGCCTGGCCCATGAGAGTAAGATAACCATCAGCCAAACAGTGTTAAGTTCTAACTAAATTCGTGACCTAACGACCAAACTCTTCAATCATTGAGACCTGACGATAAGTAGTGGGAGCGATCATCGGACGTACGAATGCCTAGCAAAAGCAGCTTATTAGAACGGCCGTGTATGCATGCAGTGAGGTCATTGGTCAAACAAGAGAACTTGAGAAAGAACACACCCTCCATCATCCATAGAAATATTAAAGCCTGACAGAAATTTAATTAATATGCGTGTGTGTCGTACGGATACGTTACTCCTAGGAGTATTATAACTATAATACACCCACTTTTTTCCACCGTCCGATCTCCCCTTCCCCCCACAACACACCCCCGTCCGTCATTTGTCCCCTGGCGCGCGAAGCACGCCGACGACGGGAGGCAGGGCTACGCGTGTAGCCGCGGGGATGGGCGGCGGGCGGCTCACAGGGTGCGGCGGCGACGGCCGGCGGGGCGGGGGGTCGGCGCACAAGGCGGCACACGGGGCTGCGGCGGCGAGTGACGATAGGAGCCGGCTGCAGACGGCGGGAGCACATCGATACGGGCAGTGGAAGCTATGCGATAGGCCACAGGGGCGGTGTGGCTCACTAGTAAAGTCGCCGTTGAGCGCTCGGGAGCAGGACGGCGACGATCGACTGCAGATCGACGGAGCTATCCCTACTTTATGAGACCATTGAATCACATTGTTTACTACAAAAAATTAATAAACTTTACTACAAAATTCACAATGTTTTATTGGTACTTGTAATGTTTCTTTACTAGCTTTGAATCATGAATATGTGGAACCATATTTTGGTATAGATGTGAGAATAGCCGAGAAATATAAAAAGGAAGAAACACTTTACCATTATTTGTGATGGCGTGTTACTACAAAAACTTTGAGTTTTTTTTTCAAGAGAGAGAGTGATTTTTTTTATTGATTTGTAACAATTATGTGTTGTAAGTTATTTTTGTACAAAATGTTTCTACAAAAAATGTGATAAGAGTTCTAATACATAAGTTACATAATTTTGCTACATAAAGCTACGTGTTGTTTCATTTTTACTAAATAAACACAAAAACAAAAAATATGTTAAAGAACACTTTACCATGAGACACAGTCATGCTATGATTGAACTACGTATAATTATATGATGCTTTATTACGTAAGGCACCTGAGTTTTACTAAATAAGCTACGGTTTTTTTCAGCAGTGTTCCTGGTTATATTATACTTATGCTTGATTGTATAATTATATGATTTTTTTACTACATAGGCATGCTTTACTACATAGGCCGCCTGAGTTTTTACTCGTAAGCTACAATATTTTTATGCGACGATCATCTATATCTTGATATTTTCATATACAAAAACGATGTATTTACAAGAAAAGATGGATACAAACAAGGATGGCAAAAACATGGCAAATATTGTTCTTTTGCAAATAATAAAACATTCCATCCTCACCCACATTCATTTTGTTTGCGAAAAAAGAAGGCTACTGGGAACCTCCCTATTTCAGTGCAGCATGTCAAATTAAAGTCATTACAGGAAGAAGTTGTAAAAGAAATGAAAGAATCATGCCAGTAGACCATAATATTTACAGAACTTCTCATAGTTTGTGAAAAGGTTGCTACTCTCTCTCTATTGTAGCATAGTTAGTTGGTCCCTCCCAAACTATCCTCACTTAGCAAACATAGCTTGCCTTATTTTCCTAACTTCTTGATGGAAATCATCTTCCGTCTGAGGTCATTCACCGGATGGAGCACCAAGCGGAATGCATAATGTTGTCGGTACCACAGAGTGTCCCTCTGCATGTTAGAGAAAAGACAAAAAAGTAATTACTGAAAATTAGCATCCTTTACTAAAAGATGATATGATATTTACTCTAATTTGTATAGTATCTTTACTAACTATGTTGACACGTGTGTGTAGAAACATGCCATCTCACAGCTACATATATTGCATCATATGTATCACACAATCATTTACTTTCTTCTGTTTCTGCATATGCATGAACATAAAACGCCCATTTGGTCAAATCTGGGCAAGAAGGACAAATTCACGTAATGGTGGCACACGATTTATTGATCTGCATATAAAAAATAATAAGTATGCATAGCAGAAAGATGATTTACTAACACAAACACCATTGCTTTATACTAGTGCTAATTGAATGCTATTACTACATAACAGAAATAAACTTTAGTAACCCAAAGAAGCAATAGGAGTAAATTTTACGAACCCAAAAACAGAGCATGGATAAACAAAAATTCACATTTAAAAAATGTGCATTAATCTTCACATTCTAAATTGAATACATAAACTTTGTTTAAAAAGCAAAACTAAAACAACACACATCAACCATACAAAAAATATGGAATAGAACTGTAACAACCTAAATGAAGCAAATGTCGATTACTTTACATCCCTGATGGAATGATATTACTACATAACAGTGAGAAGCTTTACTAAACCCAAACAATCAATAGGAAGAAATTTTCAGAAACCCAGAAAACAGAGCATGTATAAATAAATTCACATACAAAACAGTCCTAATAAAATGTTGTTACTACATAATAAAAGAAAGCTTTACTAAACCAAGAAAGCAAAAGGTATCAATGTTAGAAAACCAAAATAGAGCATGCAAAAAAAAAATCATGTACACAATATAGAAAAGTAAGTCATACTATATAGTAAAGTAGGGGAAAATGAAAAGCATTATTGCTCGGGATCACGTTCTAATGTGTCGAAGATTTCGATACTTTTATACAACTTACAAATGATGTATAGAGACCAATTTTTCTTGAAAAAACATACATTTCTAATGCAGCAAACAAGTGCATGAAAAAAGATATTTGTAATGCAGCCAAGTGCATGAAAAAAGATATTTTCCTGGTTACCTAAACATAGTCATACCATACTTTACTGCAGATGCCATGCAAAATTTCTACGCAACATAAAGATGCTTTACAGATCGCATAAAGATGCTTTACTGATCACAGGTAATTTCATAGTGATTTCAGTTGAGTTAGATTCTGAGAACAACATTAGGACCCAGAAAAAATGTACTAGACAAAAAAGAATAATCTTTTTTTATATGCATTGTCAACATTGCAAAGAAATATAAATAAATTTGTAAATGATTGTACAGCACTAGTGTTTCATCTGCTGCATGAAAAGAAAAAATTACTGTATTTGATCAAAGCACAATTTACTACACACACACAACCGGATAAGGCCATTGCAAAAATAATCGAGCTTCATATTAGAACGTGTTTCATTTGAAACTATTGGTCTTGGTCTGCATTTAAAAATTTAGAAAAATGGACTTGCATTCACAGTCGCAATAAAGGAATAAATATTTAATCTAGACTGTATTGAAACTTGTAGCTACAGAGGACATACAATGCTTTACTATAGAGGCCATGAAAAATTTCTACGCAGATAGACATACTTAACAAATCACATCATATTGGAGAGAAGCTGTATCAACCTTGGTGGATTTTGCCAGGGATAAAATCACGGCCAATTGCCATGGCCCACTTCCTGACGGTCTAATCGAAAGCCTCCTAGGGCCTGGCTCCCTAGAGGGCTCTATCAGGCCCATGTGCATCCTGCCGAACAGCTTTCTGGTTGGCACGGTGCGTGGCGGCCAAGACTTCGTGTTCGAGTCTGACTCGAACAGAGTTCTGCACGGCTACGTGAAGACCCGGACGTAGTTTTCCGGATTGGAGCAGACGTCGTGATCCCCAAGAATTGGAGTATACCTTATCTACCACGGGATGTATTTGGCATGTGTACGAGTTCGTTACGAGTCCGTTACGTCCTCAGCCCGGCCCGATTATTCCTCGGTAGGTCGGTTGTTCGACACTATATAAACCAGGTCCCTACAGCGTGTAGAGGACACTAGAAGATAGCCAGGCGAATACCCTCAGACGTAGCATCTGTACACCCAGAATCTCGTCGAGACTTGTTCATCTCGCCGAGTTCTCTCTTGTAATCCTCCTTCATATAAAGAAGCACTGGACGTAGGGTTGTTATCTCCCCGGAGAGGCCTGAACCAGGATAAAAACTCTGTGTTTGTCCCCTGCTCGTTGATTGTTGTTTGCCTTGCTCGGCAGTGTCTTCTATCTCACCTTCTCAAGAACCTTAGCTGACTTGGGACCGATATCCCAACCGTCGACAGTTAGCGCCGTACGTGGGGACTTAGTAGATCAAGCCTGTTTGAGCATGTCGAGCTCTTTCAGCGATCAGGAAAATCTTCCTGAGGGCTATGACTCAAAAGGGCAGGATGTCACATCCCCTGCCACATCGGATCGATCCATTCGATCTCGATCACCTTCCAGATCTGGGACAGAACTCTCCGGCTATGTTCCGGAGATGGTCTTAGATCACGCTCCCGTCATTGATGATGATTACGGAACCGATGATCTTTATGCCGGTTTAGATCTCTCGGATTCCAAGGCCATGTCGGTCGATTCCTCCTGTGGCAACACAGTGATGACATCGTCTAGTGTGCCAATGCACGGCCGTCGCAGCGTCAACATGGCCGGCACAGAGACCTCAGAGGCTCGTGCGCCGGCCACGACGGCCGACGAGATCGGGCAGATCAATTCTGCTCGGCAGCAAGAGTGGCCTGCGCTGGCTGTTCGCGAACAAGAAGTTGTTCGCCGCAGTCTGGACGCCTCAATCAATCAAACCTTGGAGCAGATTCGCGATCAGCGCAAGCGACAACGGCGCGACCCTCCTCGCGCACCTTTGCCAAGTCCCCCGGCAGAAGTTCTACCTGCTCAGGTCGAATCCCCGCGTAACCAGACTCCGGTCGGGCAAAACGCGGATGCCTCAGGGATCCCAGGACCCCTTGAGCAGAGTCGGGAGCGACTCCAAGTCATGGCGACGGTGATCAGATCCACCAACCAGGCTAACCTCGCCCTTATGGGCGACGCTGTTGCTTCTCACCTAGAGCGATTGGCTGATGGCCTTAAGCTCATAGGCGAAGTTAACACCTCCTCCGGGCAACGCAGTCAGCCTACCCGGAACGACTTGGACAGCGAGCGCTCCCGTCAATCGCGTGACCCTCGTCACCATCAAAGGACGACTCGCTACGTCCAAGATTCCAGTGGTCGACAATGCTCGCCAAGTCCGCGTGGTTGCCGCGACCACAGGGGCAAGCAGGCGCGCGACGATCACGGATGATCCCCTCGGGACGGACACATTGTCACGACCACAAGGAAGGAGCGCGGAGGACTGTCTTGGAGGGAATACCACCAGGCAGAATCTTCCCGTTCGACTAGAGTCCCTCCGGACAATAGGACTAATGTCTTTTCAAGACTAGGTTCTGCAGAAGAAGGTGGTCGGGCTTACACCTTGGGCTGCAAGGCTTTCTCCGACGAGCTCCGCGCTGTCAGGTGGTCTTCCAAGTTCAAACCTGGCCACATGGAGAGGTACAATGGGACCCAAAACCCAGAGGAATTCCTTTCCATCTATGCTACCGCCATCATGGCAGCCGGGGTAACGAGCTAGTCATGGCTAATTACCTTCCGGCTGTCCTTGAGGGTGCTGCTCGGACGTGGCTGTTCAATAAGCAGGAAGGTTCCATCCACTATTGGGACCAACTTTGTGACGCTCTGATCGCCAATTTCCAGAGCTGTTACGTGCGTCTGGGCAAGGAGGATGACCTACACCAGATGATCCATATGAACGGGGAGACCCTCCGCAACTTCGTGAAGTGTTTCATCAAGATCTGCAACACGATCCCAAACATCTCAGACGAGTCAGTTGTCCGCGCCTTTAAAAACGGTGTCCGTGACGAGCGGCTCACCCAGGATCTCGAGATCAATGAGACCTGGACCGCCAATGATCTTTTCAAGGCGGCTGATCGCTATGCCAACGCGGCAGAGCGTGTTTAGTACAAGAAGGAGTTCGACAAGGGCAAACTTCCCACCCAGCCTGGTGTAGATGAGAAGAAGAAGAATAACAACAATCCTGGTGACAAGAAGTCCCAAAAGAAAACGAACAAAGGTGGGTCGAACAATACCGTTGCGGGTATGGATCGCGCACCTCCTCCCAAGAACGGCCAGAAGAAGCCCTCTAATAACTACAAGGGCAAGAAGCCTGCTCAGGGAGGCGACCAAGGCAAGAAAGGTCCGAATGACCGATATTGCCAATTCCACCAGAACTACGGCCACGATATACGCCATTGCAGGACCTGGGCTGCAAAGCTCGAGGATTGTTACAACGGTAAAGGCACCATGCCCACCCTGCGCGAAAAAGGTGATGCCGGCAAGGCTAAGCGCCAAACCGATGATGGTGATCGGGACGATGAGGATGACTATCCATAGCTTGTGAACCATATAGCCGTTATCTTTGGCGGCTCCTCGGCCTATCCCTCCCGGCGCAGCCTCAAGGAAGCTGCTCGGGAGGTCCACAACGTCGAGAAGGGCAAACCACAGCCCGAGTCGATGAAGTGGACCGAGGTCTTCATCTCCTTCTCTAACGAGGATTGCCCCACTGGGATGACCAAGCCTCAGCGGCTCCCACTGGTGGTCGCTCCGACCATCAGCAACGCTAGAGTCGGGCGTGTCCTGATCGATGGCGGGAGTGCGTTGGACTTGCTTTCAGCAAAAGTCTTGAACGAGATGCAGATCCCTCGTTCCAAGCTCCAAGAGGTCACGATGCCCTTCTACGGGATTGTACCGGGAGAAGCTGTTCAGCCGTTGGGGCAGATTGTTCTGCCCGTTACCTTCGGCAGCCCAAACAACTTCCCGACAGAGTCGGTCACGTTTGATGTGGTCGACTTTCCATCCGCCTACAACGCGATCTTGGGCCGGCCATTTCTGGAAAAATTCATGGCCGTGTCCCACCATGCATACCATTGCGTGAAGATTCCGGGCCCCAGCGGCGTGATCACGGTCAAGGGCAACTACAAGGCTGCTCTAGATTGCGATGAGCAGTCCCTTGCCCTGGTCAACCAACTTCCCCCACGTGGTCCCGAAGAGGCGCAGAGCAAGTCTGCCCGTCCTAAGGTTTCTCTCCAGCCAGGGGGAGAGACCAAGGAAGTTCCGCTGTCTCTTGATGATCCTTCCAAGATAGTTTATTTGGGGGCCAATCTAGACCCCCAATAGGAAATCAAGCTCGTTGCCTTCCTCCGAACTAATGCAGACGTGTTTGCCTGGGAGCCGTCTGACATGCCCGAGGTCCCAAGAGAGGTTATCAAGCACAAACTGGCAGTCCGGCCGGACAAAAAGCCCGTTCGCCAGAAGCTTCGTCGCTTTTCGGATTTCAAGCAGAGGATCATCAAAGATCAGCTTGGTAAGTTGCTCGCCGCTGGGTTCATCCGTGAGGTTGATCACACCGAGTGGCTGGCCAACCCTGTCATCGTAAAGAAGAAAGGCGGCAAGTGGCGGATGTGTGTCGACCACACTGACTTGAACGCGGCTTGTCCTAAGGACAATTTCCCGATGCCTCTCATAGACCAGCTGGACGAAGCGACTGCGGATGCCCAGCTTTTGTGTTTTTTGGATGCATACTCCGGTTATCACCAAATAAGCATCTCCCCTGAGGATGATGAGAAAACTGTCTTCATCACCCCCTTCGGCACTTTCTGCTATACGACCATGTCTTTCGGTCAGCTCAATGCTGGCGCCACCATCCAACGCTTAATGGAGAAGACTTTCCCAGAACAGCGCGGAAGGAACCTGGAGGTCTATGTTGACGACATAGTTGTAAAGAGCAAGTATGCTCCGGATCATGTAAAAGACCTGACCGAGACATTTCATAATCTCACCAGGCACAGAATTGAATTAATTCCAGATAAGTGTACCTTTGGTGTTCGATCCGGCATGTTTCTCGGCTATGTCATAGGTTCGCAAGGAATTTCTGCTAACCCTGAAAAATCGATGCCGTTGAAAACATGCAGGCTCCGACCACCATTAAGGAGGTCCAGAGCCTTACCGAACGGATGGCTTCTTTAAGCAGGTTTATTTCCCGTAAAGGCAAACGCGGGTTTCCCTTCTTCAAGGCCCTGCGCAAGCACAATTACTTCGAGTGGACAGAGGAAGCTGACAGATCTTTCAAAGATCTAAAGCAATACCTGTCCAACCCACCTATCTTGACTCCCCCGTGACATGGCGAACAGCTTTTGCCGTATCTTGGCTGCACGCCACAAGCGGTGAGTGCTAACCTGACGGTGGAAAGGGAAGGCATCTAGTGGCCAATCTATTACGTGAGCGAGGTACTTCACGGATCAAAGGAGCGTTACCCTGAGGTCCAGAAGCTGCTCTACGCCTTGCTCATGTCCTCCAGGAAGCTTCGCCACTACTTCCAGGCGCATCAAATACTGGTCCCGACCACGTTCCCTCTGGGAGAAATCCTACGGAACAAGGAATCTAGCGGACGTATAGCTAAGTGGGCAATGGAACTAGCAGAGTTCGATATTCTGTTTGCTGCCCGAACTGCTATTAAGTCCCAGGTCCTGGCTGACTTTGTCGCTGAATGGACCTGCCCGCCCAAATCCCAGGAAGCTCCCGAGCAACCTGAAGAAACCCCCTTGACCATGTTTTTTGACGGCTCGCGCACTGGAAACTCGGGGGCTGGTTTTGTTCTCATCTCCCCTCAAGGAGAGCAACTTCAGTATTCTATCCAACTACACTTTGTGGTAACTAACAACGCCGCGGAGTACGAGGCCCTCCTCGCGGGACTAAGGGCGTGCAAGTCGCTCGGCGTTCAACGGCTAACTGTGAAGATAGATTCATAGCTGGTCATCAATCAGGTAAACAAGGAGTATCAGTGCTGCGATGACTCAATGGCGCGATACCTGGTTGAAGTGAGGATGTTGGAGCGGCACTTTCGATTCTTCGAGGTGCTCTTCGTGCCGAGGAAGGACAACTTCTTGGCCGACCAGCTGTCCAAATTTGGATCCTCACGTGAACCTGCCCCGGCAGGGGTGCTCGTCGAGCACCTTTATAAGCCCTCTATCACGTCTTCGGACGAGGCAACAGAGACAGGTGGTGCTGTGGTACTCTGGGAGTACTCTCCAAGTGCATCTCGCAGCAGGAAGGTGTGTTCCTTCTTAGGGACATACACGAGGGTGTCTGCGGCAACCACGCCTCCTTCAGGACTCTGGTCGGCAAGGCATGCCAATTTCACGCTTCGAAGGCCCATAAGCCCGCCCAAGAGCTCAAACGATCCCCCCATCATGGCCTTTCTCCACATGGGGTCTGGATCTGCTCGGCCAGTTCCCCAAGGGGTGCAAGGGCTGCACGCACTTTCTCGTCGCCATCGACACCTTTACAAAGTGGATAGAGGCCGAGCCTGTGTCATCTCTTCACGCCAAATCGGCTGGGCGTTTCTTCAAAAGCAATGTGATCACGTGCTTTGGGATTCCCCACAAGCTGATCACCGATAACGGTCCCCAGTTCGGAAGCGAGTTATTCCAGGAATACTGCGAACAGCTGGGCACCAAGGTCTGCTTCGCCTCTGTGGCACATGCACAGAGCAATGGAGCAGTCGAGCGAGCTAACGAAATGATAGTCCAGGGTATCAAACGGCGAGTGTTCGTGACTCTCAAAGAGCACAATAAAGCCTGGGTCGACGAGGTTCCTTCCGTCCTCTAGGCCGTTCGCACCACAGCCAGCCGGACAATCGGGGAAACTCTTTTCCGACTGGTCTACGGTGCAGAAGCCATCTTGCCCGCCGAAGTGGTACTCGGCTCGCCTCGCACGAGCTCGGTCAACATGGTTGACACAGAGTAAGAGCGCTTGCTCGAACTCGACCTCCTCGAAGGCACACGCGACCGGGCACAAGTCAGAATGGAGCGCTACCAGCAAGATCTTCGTCGGCACGCTGCCAAATCTGTCCGACCAAGGGCCTTGAAGGTGGGCGACCTCGTTCTGCGCCGCATACAGAACCTGTCCAATGCCAACAAGTTAACTCCCCGATGGGAGGGCCCGTTCACGATCGTTTCTACTGCTCGCCCGGGGGCTGTTCGCCTGGCAATGGAGGACGGGAGAGAGCTGACTAGCACTTGGAACATCGACCAGCTTCGTAACTCCTTTGTATAGGTCTTTCGTTCGTTTTCTTAGCTCTGCGCTTTTTGTCAAACTTCGCGTCTTGTTCGCGGCTGCCCACTGCGGCCCTTTTCACATCTTGTCTTCTCAGACTATCTACTCTCTGCTAACACTTGATGGCTGCCCGGTCATGCGAACACTTGGCTCCGCGATCTTGAGGTTTTCCATGCCCGCATCTAGTTTCAGCAAGTTCCTAAACTCAAAGTTGCGTAACACAGCTTTCCGCCTTACGGCTAAGTTTGATCTCGTAAGCCCCCCGCGGTAGAGGCACTTACCGCGCTCGGCACAACCACTCGGCAAAGTCTGCTCTCGTAAGGCCCCCGCGGTAGAGGCACTTTCCTTGTTCGGTTACCTCTGGAATCGCCTAGCTTACGTTAACTAACAGTTTGTGGAATAAGTCGATCAGGATGCGGGTGTCGCTCTATCTCTCTACGCACGTGCTTGAATTCGCAAACTTAGGTCTTCAAACATCGTCTGTATCGGGGGCTAGCGTGTCGCTCTTTTGCTTGTGCACCTGTTCGATGAGTTCGCTAACTCAGGTTTTCGAGCAGATGCACAACGGGGCTGAGAGTTAGGCTGGCGTCCTAGCGTTTTTTCTAAAAACTTTCTAGCGCTGTTTTGCCTTGCTCTTAGTTTCTTGTTCGTTCTTGTCTTTTTGCTGCTCTTTTTTGCAGGGAAAAGGTAAGAGTTCATTTCAACTAACAAGTTTTTACAGGTACAAAAAGCCCTTTTGGGTACAAGCCCTATGACTACTACTTAGATGCAAGCTGCTCCTTCAGCTCCTCAATCTCTAGCTTGAGGCGCAGGGCTTTCCCTTGGGCGCTGATCCCTTCCTTCGCTTCAGCTCGGAGGTGCTCGGCTTCCTCCTTGCTGACCATCCTATGCTTGGCCTGCTCCTTGGCCTCTGCACGAAGGGCTTCGACCTCCTCGGTCTTGGCCCGCAGCTCCTCGGTTAGACTTTCGTTCTGACTAAGGCGCTGCTCGGCGGTCTTGAGCTTCTCGACCAGCTCTTTGACCCTTCCTTCCGCGGTGTGCGCCCTTGTGGCCAGCGTGCGAAGCTCCTCGGCCACTTCCTGTGAGAGCTGCGGGGATGTCACCCCCTCCTCGGTCAGCTGAGCCTTGAGCTTCTTCACCTCCGCCTCGAGTCGGTTCCGGCTTTTGGCCGCGACCATGAGCTCCTCCTCGAGCCACCTCGTGCGGCGCTGCCCCTGGAAGGCTCCTAAAATGGCGCCGCGCTCGATGGCGACGCCTTCTTCGAAGTCCTCCATGCTGCCCCGCAAGACCTGAGTGAGAGTGGCCGACGATGGCGACGGCGAGGACGAGCGTGAAGGCGAGCTGCGTCGACAGCAGCAGCGACGACGTCGACACGGGGAGGAGCGACGTGCTGTAGGAGAACAGCAGGTTGTTGGCGCCCATGAGGGCGCCGATGACCAGGCAGACGACGGCAAACCGCCGCGTGAACCACACGAACGGTCGCGGCGCGGCGGAGGGGCGGTGGCCGGTGGCGAGCGCCGCCGCCGCTAGTAGCGGGAACCCCGCGGACTGCACCAGCGTCACCACCCACCTGTTCCGGCCGCCGCGCGTGAAGTACAACCTCGAGAGGAGGCTCGACGCCACCGACCCCACCAGCAGCGCCACGTAGTTCGCCACTCGTATAACTTCGTATAATGTATGCTATACGAAGTTATTACGGGTCCTTCTGGATGGCACCGTCTTCTACCCCCTTCTGGAGGAGGTGGAGAGGACACCCCGGTACTTTATGTACCGACAGTACTCTCTCTCGACGACTCAACCGTCAAGATTGTCTCTCTCTACGGGTATATAAAAAACCGTCGAGTATACTGCAACAGACGCCGTTTGCGCATGACGAACATACTCTCGACGGCCACATATGAACAATTGAGAGACAGAAATACATACTCTCGACTGCCACGTACGAACAGTCGAGAGACAGGAGGAGCGGGCCCCACAAACCAACCTGCCCGGGTTACATACTCTCGATGGCTTATACACGGCCATTGAGAGTATCATGTCCAGATGTTGAATAGTATCGACGGTTCATACACGGTCGTCGAGAGTATCATGTCCAGATGTTGAATAGTATCAACAGCTTATACTCGGCCATCGAGAGTATGTATGTGCAGTAAAAAAAAATTTAATTTTGCAAAGAAAAAGAAAACTGCAGCAGGGAGCAGCTACTGCACCTGCAAACCCAAAATGCCCATAATGCATATATATCCCTAATTGTTGCATACATGCATATAGAACATCGCAATAACTAAAAGGCATGGCACACATCAATAAGCAAATAAATGATCAAAAGACACGCACGACATATATATAAGTCAATATGATCTAAGAGCTGCTGATTGGTCATGAGCCGGTTAAAGTACAGCAGGTTTACAATGTTACATTGGTTTGTTTCCCACCCATCCATGCTCTACAAAACCCTGAAACCTCATCACACAAGCAAGATCAGCCACCAAACAGCTAGCTAGCTACAGGCCCAAGCTTGACACATCATTAATTCTGGCTTGTCCTAATTGATGTAACAACATGACTCAACTACACCTAATGCATTCTGCCACTTTGTTGCTGGGGGCGCTGCCTTTCTATCTTTATTTTTTTTGGTTGCATGCATTTGCTTCTGCTTCTTGTGCCTCACATGGTTCATGCGCCCCCTGCGGCGATGCCTCGTTTGCTTCAGGCGGTTTCGGCTTCGCCTCCGGGCGTGCCGCCACCTGTGAGCCGCTTGTGCACGCTCTCGCCGTCGGAGGCGGAGAGGGCGGCGTCGCCGTCGTCCTGCGGCGACGGCGGCTGCTGCTCCGTCTTGGCGTACTCGCCGTAGAGGTAGGAGGAGAAGCCCCAGGCGCAGAGCGCGGTGGCGATGGCCTTCTCGGCGCCGAACGCGTCGCCGAAGACGACGACGCCGCCGAGGACGTTCGCGGTGAGCACGGCGGCCATGCACACGCCGCTGTGGAGCGAGGAGGTGAGGTAGATCACGCCGGCGGTGCCCATGAAGCACGCCTGCCAGGTGATCACCAGCGCCGCCACCACGAGCCAGTACGTCGCCGGCGATCCCTTCCACCGGCCGACGTCGTCGTTCAGACCTCCCGACGCCGACAGCCCGACCGCCGCCACCAGCGATGCCATGGCCTGCATCACCGCCTGCACCTCCACGGCGAGGACGAACCCGCCGGCGGCGGCCTCCCGGTAGATGAGCTCCATGACGGGGAGGTAGAGGGAGAAGAGCCCGGCGGCGCCGAGCGTGACGACGAAGCCGACGAGGTAGGCCTTCCGGCCTCCGCCTTCCGCGCTCTCGCCGGAGTCCCCGGACCGGAGCGCGAGCAGCACCGAGCTGAGCGTGAGGAGGACGACGGTGTTGAGGTTGACGAAGCTGAGCGGGTGGCCGACGATGGCGACGGCGAGGACGAGCGTGAAGGCGAGCTGCGTCGACAGCAGCAGCGACGACGTCGACACGGGGAGGAGCGACGTGCTGTAGGAGAACAGCAGGTTGTTGGCGCCCATGAGGGCGCCGATGACCAGGCAGACGACGGCAAACCGCCGCGTGAACCACACGAACGGTCGCGGCGCGGCGGAGGGGCGGTGGCCGGTGGCGAGCGCCGCCGCCGCTAGTAGCGGGAACCCCGCGGACTGCACCAGCGTCACCACCCACCTGTTCCGGCCGCCGCGCGTGAAGTACAACCTCGAGAGGAGGCTCGACGCCACCGACCCCACCAGCAGCGCCACGTAGTTCGCCACCAGGAGCAGCACGCTCCGGCGGCGCGGCGCGGCCATGGCAGCGGCGGAGGGGCTCGTCGTCGACGAGCTCGTGGTTGGCATCGATCGATCGATCGATCGCAGCTCGCTGCTCTCACTGTGTCTGTAGCCGGCGAGGTGGAAGCAGGGATCGATGGCGAGGAGGAGATAAAGACTGATGGCGTGTAGCACTGGAGAAATACGCACAAGTGGTTAATCTCACGTAGCTCTTTAATTCTGGGTGCTTTTTCTTTGCATTTTTGGAGATGGCAGTATGTTTGTCACAAAGCTGGGCGTCCGTACGTTACGGCTTCTAGCCACTGCTTTAATTGCTAGCCCTAAATGGAGTAAGCTGTATACATGTATGTTTAGCACGGCAATTTTTTGAAAATAAAAAGAAGATAACAATAATAATGATAGTTAATAGAGATCTATACATACACCATACATACCATATATAGACCGATACCATATATACACCAGCTAGCAAGCAGTGTACATGATCGATAATCACAGTGGACATGATCAATAATCAATGCGCCCTCTTGCATGTTTGGTTTTTTTTTTTTTTGAAGTAACAGGCAGGAGCACTGCCATTTCATTAAAGCGGGAGAACGAACTGTACAGCATATACAAAGAGAGAAGGGAGGGGGGAGATAGGGGGAGGGCTCAGCCTAGGGAAATTACAGGCGAGAAGGCTGCCGCCCAAGCGGCGAGACCATCCCTGATTAGGGTTACAACTTGCGAAACGGACAAGGCCTGACTATGGAAGACGCGCCTATTCCGCTCCTTCCAGATTTCTTGCATGTTTGGTTTTAGAAAATCCTTTTGACAGAAAAAATCAATTCCCTTCCTCCACTATATTGCAGAATGTAAACAGCCCCAAATTAACAAAACACCTCTCACAACATAGAGCCGAAAGAATATATAGCTAGCCGACCAAAAGAAGGCACCGACTTCTCGTCAGTCGTCTATGGCTTTAATGCAAATGTGTGTGATTTTCACAATAAAACAATTGTGAAAAGACTCACGTAAGTAACTGAAAAACCAAAAAACTTACACGTAGAAAAAAAAACCGTCTGGACAATACAACTGGAGCACAAGCGAGTAGCTAGGCGACACTGCCAAGCAGCCAAAACGCCCAAACTACAAAAAAAAGAAGAGATTTGAGGTAGTAAGACCTAATGGTACACACCACCTCTAATTTGATGAAAGAATGTAGCATGGACGTCGAATTTGGCCGCAATTAATACATATAAACATGGTAACAATCAGATCTCGTTTTGGGATTCATATGATCATGCATGCATGTGAAAGTGTATGAATAATTTATGATCGATCGATCTGATCGGATCCACTCGAGCTAACTACTATATATACGTCGATCGCGAATGGTTTAGTTCAGCTAGGGATCGTGGAGATCGTGTCGGGGTTGCAACCGGGAAAGAATTGAATGTTACGAATAGTACGTGCATGCAGCTAGCTAGCAATGGTGATCGCATGCATGGTCGAAATCCATCTTTCTCGATTTGTTTCTTAGGGCACGGTTGTCTTGTATCCATTTCAGAGAGGGATATTACCATCGACCACAAATTATTGGCTCGGCTAGCTTGGCCGCCTTCACACGATGTGTCGTGTGTATATGTGTTTATATATATGCATGCGTCGATGTAAGCATGTGTTTAAACCCTAGATCTGAAGAGTGCCACTGTCCTTCTCTCACGGAGGTGCTTACCCAAAGATGGAAAATATAAGGGTCAAAATATAACCCTCAGCTCAATTATTCACCAGCACTGATGCATAAATAGGTGCACAAGTTGAAAAAATGGGATTAAATTTTCTAAAAGCACAGCCTTTGCTTTGAATCCAGAGCAATCGTTCTAGAAAAAGCGAGCATGGATGCATTTTTTTTGTGAGTGTATATAAATGTATATTTCTACACTATATATACGTACGCCATGTGTTATGTGTACGTCTTTGCACAATTGTGTATGCCGTAACGCTTGTGTTAGTGCAAGTAGCATGAAAATGTTTATATTCTTAGGCCCTGTTTGTTTCATCTTCACAAACAGCCAGCTTTTGGAACCCCTTTCAAAGAAGCAAAAAGCCACCAAAAGCCCAATTTATACTGTGATCTGAGCTTTTCACAGAAGCTAGTTTTTTTCTGGCTTTTCCCAGAAGCAGCTTTTAGAGAAGCTACAGCTCAAACAAACAAGGCCTTAATTAGCTCCTTGTTGGTGTGTATACTAACCGTAAATGAATCCTATCGTGACGACAACATCCAAAGTTATGATTTGTCGTGCATGTAGCCTTTATTATTATTTTAAAAGAAATTATTACTCCCTCCATTCCAAAATATAAGGCTTATTTTAATTGACTTTAAAAAAGTCTTTGGGCGTAGATTTTGATCATTAAATTACTCTATTACACATTATGAATTTCTGCAAAAAACAATATTGAATCAAAAGCAATTCAAAACTACGAACATATTGGTATAATTTTTCTACACAAACGATGCATACAATTTGATTAACTCATGGTCAAAATTTACTAAGTTTGATTTTTTTCCCAGGTCAAAATAGGCTTTATATTTTTTTTAGCAATGTATTGATAAAAAAATGAGGAGAAGTACAGGGCGGGGGGAGAAAAAGGCCCCTCCCCCTGTGGGCCACCCAAATTCTAAGTAATTACAAAGGGAGTCCCCTGCATCTTCCCAAAGCCGCAAGTCGTCGGTAAGCATGGCCAAGAAGGCGTTAGGATGTTTTTTCCACCTGGCGGAAAATCCTGTTGTTCCTCTCCAACCAGAGGTGCCAGATTATCGCCGCGCAGGCCGATAGGGTGTCACCCTTCGGCTGGCCGAAAAGCAAGTCCACCGACCACCATGAGGTAATGCAGGTGGTATCGGTCCATTCGGATGGTCGAAGGCGTGGATTGTTGAGGAGGTTGGCCAACCGAGTCCATGTGAGGGAGCTGTAGCTGTGCAAAAAAAGGTGTTCTGGGCTCCCTAGGTTTCGCCGGCAAAACGGGCAGAAGTAATCGTTTGGAAGTTGTCTCCTGAGCAGGGCAACAGTGGTGAGGACCCTCTTCTGAATCAGCGTCCAGAGGAAGAATCTGCATTTGAACGGGCCCCAGAGTTTTCAGATCCTGTGAATCTTTGGCCTCGGGTTGCGCCCAGTGAATTGAAGCCGGTACGCCGTTCTGACCGAGAATCTTCCATCCGCAGAGAAACGCCAAATCAGCTGGTCGGGGGCGAGTGGATTCATCTGGATTTGGCCCATCTGAATAGGCTTTATATTTTGAAATAGAGGGAGTATCTTTGACGACATCCATAAAAAACCTACCCCACTTTTTTACACAATTATCATTGCACCGTTTAGACGTGACCGTTACTACACTCATAGGCAGACGCTTCCACAAACCATTAACGGTATGATAATCTTTAAATATATGTACGTCCAATTATTTGTCATCCAGTGTATGAGATTATTTCATAAACAATCCTTACATATAAAAGTTGGTCATTATTGTACATCATAAATCCGTACACAATTGCTATTTAAACCATCGCGGCACGTGGAAATATAAAATTTCTTAATGACTAATATTAATCGACAAATCTACGATAACATGTGAAACTCGGCACAATGAAAAACAAGAGCTTACAAATTAATGAAAATGAAGCATTATTGTACATCACAAATCCTTGCGCAATTGCTTTTCTAATCATCGATACATAAGAAACTTTTTTAGTGTGAATATTGGCAGACAAATATATGAATAACACCGTCACAAAATCAGACACGGTATTATTTATTACGGTTTTGCTGCTTCTCAGGCGACTGATTTTTAAATAAGTCTCAGTCGATTTTCAAATAGCTAGATTCTACCGTTAAATCTTTTATATGTCTTATAGAGACGTTTGATCAACGGTCTAGAAAATCGACTGAGAGATAAATAACTCTTAGATGACTGATGATAAGTCAATCCCTATTTATTAATTCAGCAATACGGAGTAAACAGTTTTAGCAAGCAAATTTATTAATTTCAGAAGCACTTTAACTCATCAATGCTTTGGAAATTTCCACAGAACAGGGGCAGCTGGCTGGTGTACAGATAGCTACAAGTAATCTCAAAACAGGGAAAAGCTGGCTAGCATATATATATGCGTTACAAGTCAAATATATATGAAAAGCTCCATTCTGATTAGAGTAGTACGTACCAAGAAACCAGCCAGGAAGAGGCTTCCCTGCGCAAGAAAGAGGCAGTGTTCCCGTGTAACATGGTTTGAAGAGGGGATGCTAATTAACACACGTTTTTTTCCACCTGAGCCAACAGGTAGTGAGCTCGCATCAAGCAAATGCAAATGCCCTCCTAATTAAATTAGCAGGAGCCCACCAGATGATCGATATATATGTATGATCAAGCAAATGCAAATGCCTCTCGCATGCACGGCACGGCGCGTACATGCATGCATGATGCATCAACGTACGTACATGCGTGATCTCTCTCTAGCTATAGCTACCGGCCGGCTGGCTCGAGCTCGATCATCGTCTTCCTCTCCTCTCCTCTCAATCTCTCATCGTTCCTTCTCCTCTTCGTCTCGTTCTGCATGCATGCAAGCTGCAGCGTCGCTTTGCTTGCTTTCTTGGAAGCGTTGCTGCACAGTTAATGAATGGAAATCGATCGATGAACAGATGGTGGCTTGGTGACACTTGGATTCATCAGAGATCGACGTGGTTCACCTGCGTTTAGTTGTTGGAGTCTTGGAGAGATGAGAGATCACGGGACATGATATATGCATGCATGCAGATGCATGTTTGCTGCCGAGGAGAAGGGCCGTGGCGCCGGCCGTGTCCGGTGAGGCAGACTACACGGATGCCAAGGACGAGCCACGCATCCTGCCCTCACTAGTCACTACGTACGTGACATCACCAGTTTTGAACGTTGTGACACGCCTAAGGGCACGTACGTGGCAGATCAATCGACACTTGTCATGGCAAGTAGGAGGATGAAACGGCTTATATGCATGGACAAAAAATTTAATTAATTTGGATAGATATAGATATTGACCTTAGCTGATTAACCACAGGTTGCTGATCGATCATACGGGATATCTTCATGACCATAACAAGTGGCTATATATATGTAAGTCATGTGCCTAGCTACTTCTTTATATCCTCACATGCATATATATACAAGCTCACGATTTGCATGCTTATGAAGTTATGCTTTCCTCTCGTGTGTGGATCAATACGACAAATAGGTTAAGACGGCTCAAATGGAGGATATACATGTGCCAAACATAGTGGCAAAGATAGAGATGTGGCCATATATATTCTTCCATCACACCATACGGGTGTATAGCAGGCTCAGAGCACGTTCAAAGAACATATGCTGTCCAACTTTGTCTAGCTAGATATGCGAAAGGCCAGATATAGAGAGCAATTTCCACCCTCCTCCATGGAGTTTTCGGTCTAATCTCCACCCTTGATTGTGTCTTAGGATCCGTCCAATCCACTACAATCGATGGCGTAGATTTTTTCTTAGATTAATGTCAGAATTTCTATTATTTTTCGATTAGCGTGGGAATTTCTAACATCTTAGAATTAACGTGGTGGCTCCATTTTATTCTATTCATGTATAGAGCAAGTAGATAGATAAATAGAAGGATAGACAGATACGCGGATATACAGTAGCTTAATTACCTTGTAGGTATATAGATTACGGCGTTGCTATTTCGTAGGCGCCTGCGCGCAGGCGCCACGATCAGCCGTTGGATCTTGGGTGCGCGTGCGGCCAGCCGTTGGATCTTGGGTGCGTCTGGATTAATCCAATAGTTAGCATTCAACTAATGAAAATTCCACTAAATTTCTATTTTTTCCACATTTTCATTTACTAGAAAAAATGTTTGCGATAGTGGAATTTTTTGCGCGAGGTCAGATCTATTATAGATTTATTTTGTTTTTTGTTTATTATAGATTTATTTTGTTTTCTATTTATTATAAATTTTTATTTTGTTTTCTATTTTTCACGTCGAGAGATTTTTTGCTCGTATAATTTGCGAAATCATGCAGGCGCAAAAAATTCACTAAATTTCTATTGTTTTTCCACATTTTCATTTATTGAAAAAAAATATTTTGCGATAGTGGAATTTTTTTGCACGAGGTGTGCATGCATGTACGTGGCATGTGCCTGCACAAATGCTGAAATTGCAGGCGCCTGCCTAATAGTGCCTCCCTAGAGATTAATGTACCATGAGGATAAACATCATATCGATTGGCTGCACACCATATCGATTGGCTGCACACATGATTGTTGCTGCAGATGTGACGGCGGCGGCGAGCGATCGATGGGTCACCAAGCATAAGCAACAAAGTACCATGCATCTCCTAAGGTTGGCCATTAGCCATTCGCTCGCCACAAATGGAAACGGATCAGGAGCACACGGCACGACCGATATACGCACGGTGCATCCAGCTATATGCCTATATAGCTATCTATATATATATAGCTGCACATATGCAGATCGAGAAAAAAAAATGCACTAGACTTTGATCGATCGATCGACTGATCCGTCGACCTCCTCGCCATGCATGCCGTTCTTTCTTCCAATGGGGACACATGCATGCATGTGTATCCACATATATACGATCCGTTTTGACATTTGGCAAGGGCGGGGGAGCGCGCGCGTGCTCTCCAATTTGTGTGCGCTAAGCTGAGCTGAGCGTGATTGAGATTGATGGAGCAGGGTACCGTGCTATTCTAGGAGGCCACGATTGCGAATTTGCCATTGACATAAAGTAAGCACTGGGCATCTGGATCCTCTGTCGTTGTGTACTTAATTGCAGAGAGCCGTTGAGTCGCTGTATATGTGGGCCCGGAGGGTGGTGGGGTCCATGTGGGTGTCACATGTCAGTGGCATAACGGCTCCTTGCAGTTACGGCAGAAGATGCGCGCTCAAGTACTGGGTAGATCACGTAGAATTGATAGAAGGGTTAATCAGGTGCATGAAGTTGCAGAGTGGCCGCTTTACATGTATGATAAAAAGGGTGATTTGGAAAGTTGACTCCTCGGTCTTAAAAATTTCGAAGCGAAGGGGGAGCGAGCTGTCTCGTGTATTTGTATGGTTAGATTTCGTGTTTATATGTACTCCTTTTCTAATCTCGTATTTGTTTTGAATACCTTTTTTAATCCCGTACTTAATATAGTCGTCTCCTTCTAATTACTTCTATTGTATTATGGTCGTGGATGTGGATTATGCTTTTAATTTAGACCGTTATAATTCAAGCTCACAATAATCAATGGTGTGGATCTTTCTTTCTTACTAGTATTTTATGATTAATGAGGTGACTCCATTAGACCATGTTTTAACTATATAACGAGCGAGATGGCCCACGCGTTTGCGCGGCTAGATTTGTTTCGGGGCGAGGTTTCTTTTTTTACGTGGTGATTTTATAGGGGTTGTATGGTAACAGATAAAGCACGCGAATAGATAAAAATCAAGATTGGTTAGTACTAATCTAGTTGGATAATTATCCATGTAATTAGTTTGTTATAGATATTAATATTGACCGCTAGATTTACATAACATTATCTACAAATAACGATGTAGATATTTTCTTTTTCTGATTAACGTGGAAAACTCTAGTATTTTTCTATTAATGTGGGAATTTATAGGATTTTTGGATTAATGTGGTGGCTCCTTTTAACTGTGCTTTATATATGTAGTAGATATATTGATCATTTTGAAAAATGCAAAATTATCCTCGTGTAATCATAAAGTTGCAAGACTCGCATATATATGTCGTTATAAGAAATTTCGAACCAGATTGTGCCTGCTCCTTCCTTCCTTCCCAGCTTCCCTTCTTCTTTTCCGATGATCAAGGGCTGCCGCCAAAGGAACAATCCGGCTCATCGGAGTTCTAGAACTAGTTCCACCTCTAGAGAGGAATAGAGGATTGCATCCCTGAGCTCCCTCCACTATCTTTTCTTCCTCCACCTCCCAGGTTATGGTGATAGCAGTGGATGACGCTGATGATCAAAAACTCACGGTGGCCACGGTGTGCAAGGCAAGGAGTATGTGTAATGCTGTCGGGGATGCCATGGAGGAGGGAACCGATAGTTTGATAGTGGCCAATGCAACCTGTTGGATCGATCGAAGCTTGGTGTTGTTGTTGTTGCTCTACATCCTCCAAGCTCGATAAAACTCAACTCGAGATCAACACCCTTCTCTTTGATTGTTTGTCACCACCACAAGGCCATTTGAGCTCACTGGATTTGCTCCATAGTTGAAGCTTGCCGTTGTCGCGGTTCCATGAACTCCATAGTCAAGGAGGAGGAGAATACAGGAGATGCTTGTTGGTTTGGAGAAGGATCTAAGGGATAGGTAAGAGCAAAAGAGCAAAGCAGCTTTTGGGGTTGGCTGGATGTGGTGAAGAGCAAGGGGTAGATGAATGAGGAGACGATGGAGGAGGAAGAAGTCAATAAAAGGTATGATAGGAAAAGAGCATTGATGGTTTTAATTTTAAGAAAAATTAAGGGATGAAAAGGTCATTAAGGCCTTGTACTTTTCAACTTAAACTAATTAAATTAAATTTAAATTTATTTTTTTTGTAAAAGCTAAAAAATGTATTACTTTGTAGTTATTTTTTAATGGGTTTGAAATAGATCTTTGTAGTTACTAAAATAATTTTTTCATAATTTTTTAAACTCTCCAAGACCTCTATCGAGGGGTCACAAGCTTTTCAAATTAAAACTTTCAGCAATTCTAAGTTAAAAAGAGTAAGGCCTAAAGGCATATGTGCTGGGCTGTTGGCCCATGTCCCATGTGAGGTTTGGATGCATGGGCTTGGACATTTTTTAGAATGAACTGCCTGATTGACTTTGGGCTAGCAGGAAGTGAGAAGATCCGTTAGTTTCCTTTGGGTGAAGAGAGAGAAGGAGAGGAGAGAGGGAAGGGAAAGAAGGTGGTCATGCATGTGGCTGACATCCTTGCCGGATCGCAATGGTTCGCGTCCTTGCCGGAGCGTCGTGCCCAGGAGAGAGCGCAGCCGCGCTGCCCTTCGCCGTGTAGCCACAGGGCGAGCGTGGAGAAGAACGGCAACAACGCTTGCCATGGGTGGCGGCGGCGGTCACTGCGTGTGGCGCCAGGCGTGGGCGCTGCTGGGCAGCGGAGTAGGGCGCGCTGTGTCGGCGCCGAGGACACGCGCGCCGGTGGCGAGTGCGAGCTGGGTTGGGTTGCGTTCGCCGGCGAGTGATGTAGATGGGATCGACTCGACTTGTCGTGGTGGTGCCGTGCTGGCCGGTCAGAAGTAGCAGAGCATGACCACAGAGAGTCAGAGAGGATGGAGGTGAGGGAGTAGATCTGATCATTTTTTGGGTTCGGATCGGGTTTTTTAGAAAATCAGGGGGTTCGGGTATTTTTCCATCCAGGGCACCGGCGGGTCAAAAATTTGGGCTCAAACCCGACCCAAAACTCAAAAACCCTACCCGAAACCCAAAAACCCGAACGGGTGATTTTGCAAATCTCTTGGGCCCGAGCCCGACCAGACGGTCGGCTCCAAATCGAGGCTCAACCCTTCCCGGTGCACTGGTCAGGCCGGATCGAGCCAGGTTTTTCGGGTCGGGTTGGGTCTGTCGGGCTGGATCGGGCTACCCATGAGCAGGTATAAAGAGTGAGAGTCAGAGAGGTGGAGGTTTCTGCATGTGGAGCCGTTGCCAGTCCATTAGTGACTATGATGTTGCTTCACCAAACTACGCTGTAGAAATCGTTTTGAACTAGCCACGATATAAAACGTAACTTTGTGTATAAATAATACCCGGTTTAAAATATTTTGGATCTAGACAAGAATGTGTGCAGACTTTATATACATACAACGTCCACGTTGAGGCTACGATTGCGAATTTGCCATTGACGTAAAGCACTGGGCCTCTGGATCCTCTGCCATTGTGTACTTGACTACGGAGAGCCATTGAGGTACTACATGTGGGCCCACAGGGCGGTGGGGCCCATGTGGCCCCACATGTCAGTGGCATAACAGCTCCTTGCAGTTACGACATAGGATGCGCGCTCAAGCACTGGGTAGGTCACGTAGAATTGATAGAAGGGTTAATCCGATGAATGAAGTTGCAAAGTGGCCGCTTTACATGTATGATAAAAAGGGTGATTTGGAAAGTTGACTCCTCGATCTTAAAAATTTGGAAGTGAAGGGGGAGCGAGGTGTCTCGTGTATTTGTACGGTTAGATTTTGTGTTTATATGTACTCCTTTTCTAATCTCGTATTTGTTTTGAATACCTTTTATAATCTCGTATTTGATATAGACTCCTTCTAATTACTTCTATTGTATTATGGAAGTGGATGTGGATTATTATTTTAATCTAGACCGTTATAATTCAAGCCCACAATAATCAACGGTGTAGATTTTTTTCTTACTAGTATTTTATGATTAATGAGGTGACTCCATTAGACCATGTTTTAATTATATAACGAGCGAGGTGTCCCACGCGTTTGTGCGGCTAGATTTGTTTCGGAGCGAGTTTTCTTTTTTTACGTGGTGCTTTTTATAGGGGTTGTATGGTAACAGATAAAGCACGCGAATAGATAAAAATCAAGATTGGTTAGTACTAATCCAGTTGGATAATTATCCATATAATTAGTTTGTTATAGATATTAATATTGACCGCTAGACTAGATTTACATAACATTATCTACATATAACGATGTAGGTTTTTTTTTCTGATTAACATGGAAAACTCTAGTATTTTTCGATTAATGTGGGGATTTATAGGATTTTCGGATTAATGTGGTGGCTCCTAGTTGTGCTTTATATATGTAGCAGATAGATTAATCATTTTGGAAAATGCAAAATTATCCTCGTGCAATCATAAAGTTGCAAGACTCGCATATATGTCATTATAAGAAATTTCGGACCAGATTGTGACTGCTCCTTCCTTCCTTCCCAGCTTCCCTTCTTCTTTTTCGATGATCAAGGGCTGCCGCCAAGGGAACAATCTGGCTCATCGGAGTTCTAGAACTAGTTCCACCTCTAGAGAGGAATAGAGGATTGCATCCCTGAGCTCCCTCCCCCTGTGTTTTCTTCCTCCACCTCCTAGGTTATGGCGATAGCAGTGGATGACGCTGATGATCAAAAACTCGCGGTGGCCACGGTGTGCAAGGCAAGGAGTATGTGTAATGCTGTCGGGGATGCCATGGAGGAGGGAACCGATAGTTTGATAGTGGCCAATGCAACCTGTTGGATCGATCGAAGCTTGGTGTTGTTGTTGTTGCTCTACATCCTCCAAGCTCGATAAAACTCAACTCGAGATCAACACCCTTCTCTTTGATTTTTTGTCACCACTACAAGGCCATTTGAGCTCACTGGATTTGCTCCATGGTTGAAGCTTGCCGTTGTCGCAGTTCCATGAAATCCATAGTCAAGGAGGAGGGGAATATGGGAGAACAACTACATTGCTTGTTATTTTGGAGAAGGATCTAAGGGATAGGAAAGATCAAAAGAGCAAAGCAGCTTTTGGGGTTGGCTGGATGTGGTGAAGAGGCAAGGGGTAGATGAATGAGGAGACGATGGAGGAGAAAGAAGGTAATATAAGGTATGATAGGAAAAGAGCATGATGGTTTTAATTTTAAGAAAAATTAAGGGATGAAAAGGTCATTAAGGTCTTGTACTTTTCAGCTTAAACTAATTAAATTAAATTAAAATTTATTATTTTTGTAAAAGCTAAAAAATGTAGTACTTTGTAGTTATTGTTAATGGGTTTGAAATAGATCTTTGTAGTTACTAAAATAATTTTTTCATAATTTTATAAACTCTCCAAGACCTCTGTCGAGGGGTCACAAGCTTTTCAAATTAAAACTTTCAGCAATTCTAAGTTAAAAAGAGTAAGGCCTAAAGGCATATGTGCTGGGCTGTTGGCCCATGTCCCATGTGAGGTTTGGATGCATGGGCTTGGACATTTTTTAGAATGAACTGCCTGATTGACTTTGGGCTAGCAGGAAGTGAGAAGATCCGTTAGTTTCCTTTGGGTGAAGAGAGAGAAGGAGAGGAGAGAGGGAAGGGAAAGAAGGTGGTCATGCATGTGGCTGACATCCTTGCCGGATCGCAATGGTTCGCGTCCTTGCCGGAGCGTCGTGCCCAGGAGAGAGCGCAGCCGCGCTGCCCTTCGCCGTGTAGCCACAGGGCGAGCGTGGAGAAGAACGGCAACAACGCTTGCCATGGGTGGCGGCGGCGGTCACTGCGTGTGGCGCCAGGCGTGGGCGCTGCTGGGCAGCGGAGTAGGGCGCGCTGTGTCGGCGCCGAGGACACGCGCGCCGGTGGCGAGTGCGAGCTGGGTTGGGTTGCGTTCGCCGGCGAGTGATGTAGATGGGATCGACTCGACTTGTCGTGGTGGTGCCGTGCTGGCCGGTCAGAAGTAGCAGAGCATGACCACAGAGAGTCAGAGAGGATGGAGGTGAGGGAGTAGATCTGATCATTTTTTGGGTTCGGATCGGGTTTTTTAGAAAATCAGGGGGCCCGAGCCAGACCCGATCCAGGGCACCGGCGGGTCAAAAATTTAGGCTCAAACCCGACCCAAAACTCAAAAACCCTACCCGAAACCCAAAAACCCGAACGGGTGATTTTGCAAATCTCTTGGGCCCGAGCCCGACCAGACGGTCGGCTCCAAATCGAGGCTCAACCCTTCCCGGTGCACTGGTCAGGCCGGATCGAGCCAGGTTTTTCGGGTCGGGTTGGGTCTGTCGGGCTGGATCGGGCTACCCATGAGCAGGTATAAAGAGTGAGAGTCAGAGAGGTGGAGGTTTCTGCATGTGGAGCCGTTGCCAGTCCATTAGTGACTATGATGTTGCTTCACCAAACTACGCTGTAGAAATCGATTTGAACTTGCCATGATATAAAACGTAACTTTGTGTATAAAAATACCCGGTTTCAAATATTTTGGATCTAGACAAGAATGTGTGAAGACTTTATATACCTACAACGTAATGCCTAGATGGTGCATCGACAATTCAACATGCTTGAGCAGTGCTCATGCATGATGATATGTTGAGATCTTGTCGTAGTGTGGGTGATGGAGCGGTGACTATTAGCAAGTCAAAAGAGAAATGAACCTCACGTCTTCTTGAGATCTTCCGTATGATCAAATTTACTCTGGTACCACTTGCTAGGAATTTAATTCTTTTCGGAAAAGCCGGGTCACTATGGTTCATGAGATGGCCAGTCGTAGCGAGCTCTTACAAGTAGTATCAAACATTCAGGTCTGAAACCCGTAACATCTCCAAGGACGTCACATGGTTGTCGGGCTAGGTAACCTGACGTATGATCAGGTAGGGGTTTGTTTTTCGGTCCGAGAAAACAAAAAAAAGGTGAAAATCATTTTTTTAGGCACCCCAAGTTTTTTCCAAATCGATGAAAAAAATTCAGCTTTGATAATTTTGCATAAATTTTTAGTTTCACATAAAAGAATTTATGTATTTTAGCCACTCAACACTTGATTGTAGTTTTTTTGGTTACTGTTGCTTAGCTAGCTATAGGTTGTGGGTTCTAGTGCTGGAATTATCTTTTTCCTTTATTTTTATATTTTTCTATCGAGAACTTAGATTTGAATTAAAAAATTGATAGAAAATGAACTATTTTTTTTTCTGATTTTCGGTACATTTGATCCTCTCGATCACTATCAAGACGAAAAACAAATCCCTAGATGAGGGAGATCGTTGATTTTAATCCCACATTGGTTATCAGTTGTGACTTATGAGTGGCACATCTTAAAAGGTGTTGCAGCTATCACCAATAAGCTGTTTTTTTTTTGATAGAGTGGACCCTGTATCTTGGTTGTGGCTTGCTATTTCGGTTGAACCGTTTGTGGGCTATGGTACGATCATATATTATCGTGGGCCGGGTAGCTCTGACAGTGGAGGAATTTAAATTTGAAAGTGGTCGATGTTCTCAATTTGGGTCAATAAATAGAGATTTTGAAGATTGCATTTTTCATGAACACTTGGCCAATGAAGATCCATACAAAAAATCAGCATGACTACCCGATTATGATCTGCGAGTAGAGCGTGGCGGGCGGAATCGATCATTGGGTGCAGGGCGTCTGCCGGAACCTGAGCCAGCGGTTGTGGAGGTCGAACTCCCAGAGGTGCTCCTGCTGTAGGATGTTGCCGATGACCGACACCCCGGGCCACGCGCCCTCCTGCAGCCCGATGCACTTCACGCCGGGCGCCGCGTCGATCACGTAGCTCTTCGCCGGCGGCTCCAGCCGCGCCGCCCCGGCGAACTGCACCGCCAGCTTTGGCACGGCCGGCGCCGGCGCGCCGCCGGCCGTCCAGTTGTAGCAGTAGTCGAACGGGTCCATGCTCACGCGCGGCAGCCCGGCGAGCTGTCTGCTTAGCGCCGCCACCACTGCCCTGTACGCCGGCGTGGCGAGGATGGTCAGGCTCGTGCCGGAGTCGAGGATGGCGCCGCCCTTCCTCTCCACGTCCCACACCTCGCCGGGGATGTCGAGCGCCTCGCCGGCGACGGAGATGGCGTCCACCGTCACGGCGTAGAACGGGCTCATCCGGCCGTCCAGCAGCAGCGGCGTCCGGTGGGAAGGCGGCGCCCCGGCGGCGGAGCTCGCCGCCGGCGCAGGGTCCGGGCCGGCGCCGAAGGTGAGGTAGCTGGTGGCGTTGCGCGGGGCGAGGTGGTCGACGAGGCAGTACGAGAAGCGGCCGCCGAAGCGCGCGGCGGCGCGGGACGCGAAGGAGATGTTGCTGTTGCCGAGGCTGAGCACGCCGTCCGACGCCTGGAAGCTCTGGCCGTCGTACGAGGTGGTGCACCCCAGCACCACGCCCTGGAGCTTTGTCTTCTTGTCGCCGCCGCCGCCGCCTGACAGCGCGACGGTCGCCGAGTCGGTGCCCACCACGCCGCGTGCCGACGAGCCGTCTTTGTACCTGCCACGTCCACGTTGAGGTAGGCATACTGGCCGCATGGTGCAGGTGCATTTGCATGGACGCGTGGCTCGATTGTTTTAGGGGAACGAAAATGGTATGTAAAGTGTCGGAATTGTTCATCAATACTACTTGCAAATTACTGCTATTCTTCCTATACTGCTAAAACACTAGCGAAACAGAGCACCTGGCAGAGTTAAAAAAAACAAACAAGAACAAAAAAAAAAACGTTCATACTAGGAGCAGCAACAGAACATTGCCTTGTTACTTTACATATTGATTGAAATTAAAAGACATCGCTAAAAAAATGCTATTTTTGTACAAGCCACACAATAGCAATTTATATAAATTTTGTAAGGTTTTAGGTGGGTTTTCTCAAATATCGTAAACGAATTTTAACTCGATATATAAACCCTCAATCGAGGGTTCACAACTTATTAAGATTATATTCCACGTTTTTTTCACGCTGAAAAAAGGCTCTATATTGTCTAAATGACAAGTATCATTGATCATCGAGTATCATGCGGCATGAAACTACACTATGATCATCGTACAGCGTGGAACCCATGATTCCTGGTTATATTTCTAAAAACACATGTAGACGATTTTGTTTTTCCAAAATGGTTCGTGTATCACCTGTAGCTACCAACTGAACACATGCATGATTGCATAACTAAATCAGTTGGTTAGTAGCATAGGTGGACGAGCAGTTGGCACATGCAAAGATTCGAGCACTCGACATTCTAGCACAGGACAGCACGGAGAAAAAGAGAAATATATAAAGAAAAATAAATTAGAATCTGAGACTCAATCCACTCCAGCTGTTACACGACTCTGGGGCCTGCATGCCTTGCTGGAAGGCGACACAAGGTGCCCCAGGAGCAAGAGCCGGCTTGCAAGCTACTCATCGTAATGCGTATCAGAATCATCGAGCAGATAAGATACTACATCCATTCATGAACTGTAAAGCAGAGAGGGCCCAAGAAGTGGACCAGAGCTACTGGGCTCACTGCGGTGTGCAGTGCATAATTACCCCAGCTAATACCCAGTTCACATAGTCTTTACGACCAGGTGAGGCGACCAAACCGAAAACACCGGGCAGGATGATACCTGTGCTCTGTAAATGAGACTGTGAATAGTAAAAAAATAGAATTAAAAGTAAAATGCATGGACACATTTATAGCTAGCTCCAATTTTTAGCTCAATTTCAAATTCACTATCCATATTGGTCTATGAGCAATGAATTTTAGAGCGGGATCAGATATTTGGGACTAGCAATAAACATGCTCTAAGTTGAATATTCGTAAGAGCATCTCTAGCAGGTTTCTTAAACCGTTCCCTAAAACACCATTGTGAACAGTCTCAATCTTTATACCCATCCAGCAGGATCTCTATCATAGTCTCTAAATTTAGAGACTCTGAAGGGAGTCTTTATATTTAGAGACTCTCCAGAAATCTTTATATGTTTTAGGGAATATGGACTCTGCTAGAGATTATGGAAATATAGATAACGAATAATGATTTACAGGCTAGAATATAGAGAACGAAATATAGAGATCCTGTTGGCAATGCTTAAGATGTAAAAACTAGGTTTCGGACGTAGGTGAACAGTGAAATATGATCATTGTTAGACATGACCTTATTTATGAGGCTGGCATCAATGCTATGTAGGCGTGAATGTCAGGCACTAAAGCCATCACCGAACAATACTATAATCATCAAAATTAAAACGGCAAAGCTACGGATTAACGTATACATTGCTATGAAAAAAATGGAAATACGTTAAACCGAATATTGCAATATGGTAGTTTATGTTGCAATATGTTAAACTACCGTTAGTTTAATGGAGTACTTCTGCGAAAGTTACTATAGATAATCATTTTTTTCTCCTCGTACACCATTTACGATACGACTCAGTCCAAAATGCTCTTTCCTCTCTTCCACGTACGTCATCTAAATCAATAAATTTTACAAACACGGTAACTCGCATCATTTCGTCGCCACGTGGCCCTCCCCGCGCGCCACGCTCGCTGGCCGCTCGCCCGACGCTCGCGTCGCCTGCGTTTCATTGCCACGTGGGTCTCTCTGCGCTCGCGTCGCTCCCAGCTCGCTGCCGGCTCACTTGCTGTGCCGTGCGGCGCGCGAGCGCGCGGCTGGCTCGGCACGCCGGGGGCGCGCCACGCGGCTAGTACTCTACATGATAAACATCATGTAATACTCTACGTGGCAGACGACTTTATAAATAGATGACATGTATCATGGTAACACACTTGCAAGATCATGGCAAGAGAAACGACCAACGCCATGAACGCAAGCCACGACGGCGTGTCGCGTCGCAACTCGCAACTCGCATGGTCGCATGTAGCCATGTAGGCGCGTGGCGAGGCCGATCCGCCGGAGCCGAGAGCGCGGGCTCCCGCGCGACAGCGTGACGCGCGCGGCCCCGTCTGTGTCTGACGCCGAGGTTTAAATGCGCGCAGCTGCTGCCCCCGCCATTAACTCCGGCTCCGGCCCCCTCCCTCGAAACGAGCCGGCCGTCTCTGCTCCGTCGGAAAACGCCGCTGCTCCCGACCAAAAACCACCGGCACGAATCGATCCTTCTCTCCGGAGCAGCGCCGTTGCGATTGGCTCGTGCACGGCGATGGATGGATGGAGCGAGCACGCCGGATTGCGAGCGACGAATTGAATGGCCACGGCGACGCCGGCAGAGGCGGATCCCGTAAAAAGGAGCGAAATTTATGGCGCGCGCGGGATCCCCCACCCACCCAACAACCAACAGTGCAACACTTACTACGTACCTCGCCGCCCTGTGGCAAGATCTACTGCTGCTGATCACCACGGCAACGGAGATGGAGGAGCGAGCTGGGAGTGGGAGTTTTATCTTGGCAATGGCGGATGGGGGTTGGGGAGAGGGAGAGGGAGCACTGACCGGTAGTCGTAGGAGCAGGGGTTGGGCGGCGTGGAGCAGTTGGCGAGGGAGAAGGGGACGTTGGAGGTGCACGTGACGGAGGAGCACGAGATGGGCGACCACGACTTGGAGTCGCCGGGGCGGAACGCGCGCGGCGAGGCGGCCGGCTGCGGCGGCTGCGCCGCCGCGCCGCGGCACTTCACCCAGGTGAGGTCGCTGCCGGTGTCCGCCACGAGCACGAACGGCTGCGCCGGGGTGCCCACGCGGAACCGCACGAAGTACTGCCCCGTGCCGGTGTACGCCCCCGACGACAGCGGCATCGCGAACGCCGACGCATCCTCCGCACCGGCGCCCGCCGCCGGCGAGGCCTCCGCCGCGCGCCGCCTCCGCGAGGCCAGCTTAGCGGAGATGTACGCGTGGCGGTGCCGGTCGTCCCGCGCCCGGTCGCCCAGGGACGCGCCCGGCGCAGCCGGGAGCAGCTGCAGCCGCGCCCGCGCCGCCCTCGCCGGCGCGCCTTCCACCGCCGCCGCCGTCGCAAGAGCAAGCAGCGACACCAGCGCCGCCGCCACCATGCGAGCCCGCGCCATTTCTCGCCGCTCCTCCGAGTCTCCGACGCTAGCTAGCTTCGCCCCCACAAATGACAATGGCGAATGGCGGCACGGCAATCAAGCAACGCGAGCCCGCGACACTTGCTACGCCGCCATTCTCGATCGCGTTGGTGGGTCCCCTCCACGAGAGCTCGGGCTCGTCGTGGTCGGCTTCTTCTAATCTTCTTGGCTATGGCCGGCACAGCCATGGGAAGGCGCCTTTTATAAAGCTTCGCACCACAGCTGCCGCGCGCTACGCTTTCCATGGAGAGAACGCGGTTTGCTCGCTCGGTTTCTGCGTGCCCCGTTGGCGGCTCGCTCCATTGTCCGCCGAGAATCATTTCCTGCGCGAATTCGGCTCGATTCGTTCGGCGCGGCGTATGGTCTTGGTCTGCTCGTTTGCATTTGAGCCGTCTTTTCCATGTGGGTGCCAGTGACCAGTGAGTGTCGCTGAGTCGGTCAAAATGACCTCACAAAAAATCGCATGTGCATGTGCAGACGGCACCATCCGTTATATATACGAGTATATGGTATGATATTGTCCATGGCATGCTATACAAATCTATTATTTTATCTATTATCTACTATCTATATAAAACAGAGTTAAACGGAGCCACCACATTAATACTAAAATCCTAGAAATTCCCACGTTAATTGATAAAACAGAGTTAAACGGAGCCACCACATTAATACTAAAATCCTAGAAATTCCCACGTTAATTGATAAAACAGAGTTAAACGGAGCCACCACATTAATCCTAAAATCCTAGAAATTCCCACGTTAATCGAAAAAAATAGAAATCCTCACATTAATCATAGAAAAAAAATCTATATCGTTGAATATGGATATTATTATGTAAATCTAACGGTCAAATCGCCGCGGGCGTGGGGGAGAAGAGGCGGGCGTGCGTGGGGAAGAAGAGGTGGGAGGCTATCCCATCGGGTTGGGCCCCCGACGGGATACCGTCCCCCAGTCGCCCCCTATATGAGTATATGGTATGATTTTGTCCATGCCATGCTATACAAATTGTCTTTTTAAATGTCTTGTTCTTATATCGCTTCATGCAACGGAAATGCAATTTTACGGGATACCTGCGGTGTTAGATTTGCGTGTTCGTCCTGTACCGTTAGATTTGCTTGATTTTTTTTTACCTCACTTCTTTTCTAAAAAACTTGTTTCAGATTCTCTCATCTCTTCCTCTCTCTCTCCCTACAAGATAAGACATGGCGAGATAAATGGATGAAATATTCCAGAAACAAAACTGTGCGCAATTAGGGTGAATTAATTGTAATTATGTTGCCCCTACTCTCCATTTGTATTTTGTTTTATCCCTGGTAGACAATGCTACCTAGCTAGCTACCAAATATGACATGGCAAGATAAATGGAAGAAATATTCCAGAAACAAATTTGTGCGCAATTAGTGTGAATTAATTGTAATCATGTTGCCCTACTCCTGTCCATCTGTTGTCCCTGGTAGACAATGCTAGCTACTTCCTTTGTTCCAAATTGTAGTTCATTGTTAACTTTTGTATATTCTATTTGACTATTCTTCTTATTCAAAAAATACATGTAAATATTATTTATTTTGTTCTAGTTTGTTTTATCATTAAACATACTTTAAACAAATTTGTGCGCAATTAGGGTGAATTAATTGTAATTATGTTGCCCCTACGCATCTCCATCTCTTTTGGCCCCGGTAGACAATGCTCATGGAATTCTATGGGCTTGGTCCATGAGCGTCTGACTAGTCGATTTCTATTTTTGATGTCGGTTCACGAGACCCAGGGATGTCGTCCTCCCAGATCATGCGTGTTTACAAATAGAGATAAACTCTAAATCCGATCTGATATGTTAGAGATAGATTATGAGTTAGAGATAAACACTATATACCAAAACAAATCTAGCCACGCAAACGCGCGGGCCACCTCGCTCGTTGTCTTTTTAAATGTCTCGTTCTTATATTGTTTCATGCAACGGAAATGCAATTTTACGGATACCTGCGGTTACTTGCGTGTTCGTCCTGTACCGTTAGATTTGCTTGATTTTTTTTTACCTCACTTCTTTTCTAAAAAACTTGTTTCAGATTCTCTCATCTCTTCCTCTCTCTCTCCCTACAAGATAAGACATGGCGAGATAAATGGATGAAATATTCCAGAAACAAAATTGTGCACAATTAGGGTGAATTAATTGTAATTATATTGCCCCCTTACTCCTCTCCATTTTATTTTGTTTTATCCCTGGCAGACAATGCTAGCTAGCTAGCTACCAAATATGACATGGCAAGATAAATGGATGCAATATTCCAGAAACAAATTTATGCGCAATTAGTGTGAATTAATTGTAATTATGTTGCCCCTTACTCCTCTTCATCTGTTGTCCCCGATAGACAATGCTAGCTACTTCCTCTATTCCAAATTATAGTTCACTATTGATTTTTGGATATTCTATTTGACCATTCGTCTTATTCAAAAAATATATGTAAATATTATTTATTTTGTTGTAATTTGTTTTATCTTTAAACATGACATATTTTTGCATGTTTGCAATAATTTTTTGAATAAGATGAATGGTCAAAAGGCGTGTTCAAAAGTCAACAGTGAACTACAATTTGAAACGGAGGGAGTAGCTACTAAATATGGCATGGCGAGATGCATGGATGAATTATTCCAAAACAAATTTGTGCGCCATTAGGGTGAATTAATTGTAATTATGTTGCCTCCTACGCATCTCCATCTCTTTTGGCCCTGATAGACAATGCTCATGGAATACTATGGGCTTGGTCCATGAGCGTCTGACGAGTCGATATTTCTATTTTTGTTGTCGGTTCACGAGACCCGGTCACCCTTTATAAGGGATGCCATCCTCTTAGATCATGCGTGTTTACAAACTCTGGAAACCGATATGATAAGTTGTGACGAGGGAGTCTCTCTGTCCTTGGTGTTATGCATCTTTAGACTTCTCCATCCCTTGCACTGCTGAAGCCTAGAAAGAAACTGACACGACATGAACCATATGTTAGAGAGATCCTCTATAAGTCGTATTTACAAATCTGTTTTCGAACAAATAAGGGATAGGCTCAATGTGTGTTTGATCATATTGCATGATATATGATCCACCTATAATGTGCGTTGCTATTTATTTTATTGTTTTAGTAATTAATTAGGAGTACATCGATCGTTAAAGTGCACAATATTCTAAACCAAATACACGACGCAATACAGGAACAGGATGGCATATTCCAAAATATTTTGTGAGCAATTAGGGTGAATTAATGGTATGATTGCCATGTCCCAGGATCAATCGCCATCCATTTCATAAAAGCTTCGATGACATTAATTTGGGCTCCTCCATGCAGGATTCGAAAAATGGCGGATATGATTGAATATTTGTGTTGGTATCTGACATTTGATTTCGGCAGAGATACGTAGAGCTTAATAACTCGGTGCTATTACCTGCTTGATTGACTGACTGACTGATGATTCCATCAGACCGAGCCCACACGCTGGAGCAAGAATCTTCTCAAGCATGGATGCATATGGTGCTAACTTGCCACGCCTGCAGGCACGTCTGATTGAATTTTGTTGCTATGTGCGCGTGGATTTCCAACCTATAGCTAATATAACCATTAAACGTCCAAATCAAATCAAACCAAATCATAGAGAGTATTTCCTAAACTCTTCACACGTACGCACGCTATCCCACACCAGCTAGCCGTGCCATGTCGCCGATCGATCGATCTAGCAAACTTACGCACGCGTCGTGCTGGCGCAATTAGCTTTTCCTCCGACGACGTCTGAAAATTAACACCAAATAATTAATGATCTTCTCAAGTTATGGAACATCCGAAAGGAACTTAGAGCATTCACATTAGACACTTTACCCCCTCACTCCATTTTACCACGAGCTAATCACTCTTATCACTTACTCTAAATTTTCTTCACATTTAAACTACATTTCAAAATATTCTCTCTCCATCAACTACTTTATCAAAACTACAGTGTTTTCAAATGTCTGCTGCGAATGATCTATCAGCCACATATTTCATAGCAAACCACTTCGGCCAAGAGCATGATTGGTGCAACCTTGAACGAAAGAGTCATATGGAGATGCGTTCGCCAACACATTTGGATTTAGACAACATATGTCATGCCTTTTCTATACATAGCACTCTTGCTTAACGAATGAAATGGTAGGGCTACTATTTTTTTGAAAAAAAGTAAAATAAAATGGTCTTGTCATGGTGATGCATGCGCGGTCGATATCACATGATGACACGTAGTACTACACGCTCGAATCGTTGTGTCACAGCACGCACTCCAGGTAGGTAATTAAGCCAGCTCAAACCGTGCGTGCGTGCATCATGCAGGACAGCGGCGCGCCCCGGCGCTCGATCGAGCGACCGGCGCCTCGATCACGAACCCGATGCAGCCACCTTAGCTAGCTAGGCAGGGCGCTGCAGGCCGGTCGCGACGGAGCCGTACACGTAGACATTTCGGCCGCCCAAGTCGATCGGTCGGGCACGCATCGGCGTCGGCGTCGCTTGCATGGACTGCCGATGATATTTGCATGCATCATCTTATATAACAACGCGCTTAGCGTTGCTCCCCCCGCTGCCACGTGTCCCTCTGGCCGTCCGATCGCCACGATGGCGACATCCGGCCGTTCATCCTTACGACGTTTTCGTTGCGACGCGTGTCTTCGGTCAGCCGTACGCGTGCGAGTCCGCCTCGAGCCTTCCCTGGAATTTTTGCATAAAGGTCCTCCATCTTTACGAAATCAACCCGCCGTCCCCAGCTAACCCTAAATTGGTTTCCCCCAATCCCCATCCCGCTTCGAGGGCTCGCCCCGTCGCCCATCGTCCCCCGCTTCCACCGCGCCGCTCCTCCCCACGCTGCCCCTGCGCCTCCACCTCCGCGGGGGCCTCTTCCTCTTCCAACGCGTCCTCCCCGTCCTGCCTTCTCCGTCCCGCGCCGCCTCCTCGCGCCGCCGCCATCCTCCTCGGCTTCTCCTTCACCGGTCCGCGCCGTCTCCTCCCACCGCCGCCGGCCTCCTCGGCTCCTGCTTCGCCGGTCCGCGCCGTCTACTCCCACCGCCGCCCTCCTCCTCGGCTCCTGCTTCGCCGGACCACGCCGTCTCCTCCCACCGCCGCCATCCTCCTCGGCTCCTCCTTCACCAGCCCGTGTACTCCTCGCCAGCGGTACGCCGTCGCCTTCCCCACTCACACCACCTTCTCTTCACCTTGCCCCTGCTTCTTCCAGACCCCTGATGACACCACATGGCCACGGACCGAAACCACACCGCCGCCCCTGTCTCTGTCACTCTCCATTCCCCGCCGCCTCATCTCTCGGCACTCTCCTCCCTAACCCTAGGGTTCGCCACAAAAAAAAAATCTCGAGTATGTGCTGTGCAGTTTTTATATATGATTATTTTGCATGATAAGAACAACACATACATGGGATGTTGGTTTACCTAATTTGCCTAATTATGTCTGAATTCTTTACCTGCCAATTTTATTGAATATTATAGGTTTTGGTTTTCTGGTGCATCAACTTGGTGATTATTTAATCCTGCCCAGGTATGTTGGACCGATCAAACCATTTCATTCGGCCACGGTATGACAGAATATTATTGCATTCATACTCTTTTTTAGTATGATGAATACTCTTTTACCATACCATATGCATGCTTGATTTTCAGGCCTTATCGATACTTCTTGCAATGTATTTGTCCATGGACATCTTTTTCAGCCATCAGTTTGTGATACGTACTAATTTAGAATAGGTCCAATAACTGTGTGTGGCACCTGCTCTTTTGTATTGAAGCATATTCACTGCTACTATTTTTTCTAATGCACGCTTGCTGCTCTATGGTCTATGTGATGAAAAAAAATATTTTGTTTTTTCATACCTCCATCGTTGTCCAATCGAATTCCTTTTCAAGCATAGCACTCCCCCTTTTTAATTTCAGTTGCTACCACACTGTAGCATTATGTACCTCTTCGTTTCCTGTTTGTGTGACTATTTCTTCTGCCGGTACATGCCTCAAATTACTGCTCTATCAAGGGTTACCTACATGATTGGTTTCCAGTTTGATTTTCTGCTTTTCCTTGCTCTAGGTGGTACATATTAGTAATGTGCTTTTTGATGGAATGCTGGACAGAGGAAAGTTGTTTTATATGATGCCATGACTACATGGAGAGCACAATCAGATTGATGGCCTTCTGTACGAAATATCAAACAGTATGTATGCAAAACAGTCCATTCATGCCATTGTTTTCAAGAGCCAACCATGTTTTAGTGTGAACATAACAATATAACGCAGTTGTTGAACTGTTTGTCTATATTGCTGCAATCTTCAGGTGTTCTAACCTTGAGGACCGGAGTGAACAAGAGCACAGCTCAAAGAAGGTGACTTCTCTTGGCAAAAACAACCTCATAGTCAGTTTCTCTTTCGTAGCTTCTCATTGGTAACCATTCTCATTTGCATAAGATTATTCACAGCTTATATGAAGATGGCATGAGGTTGTTCTCATCTATAAATAAATGTATTGGCTATATAGAAGGTATAGTTACGACCTTCGTGCTGAAGTTCATTTGTACCAGTTTGATTTTCATCTATTGCAACATGTAGATACCTTCTTCATATTAGATGTCTCTACACATTTGGTCCATGCTTGCTATGATAATATGGCACTAATGCAGCATGAAAAAGACTGGTTCATTTCGCAGCCTGCTCAGATTTGGCATTATATAGCTCATGATTTACATAATATTACTACTTACATGTATGGTTCGAGATTTATTGCACATTTGAAAGTATTGCTTTCGTAGGATGGATTTAACTCAAATTTTATAATGGTTTCATCAATACATAGTGCTGTTGTTTATGTTTTTTTTTAGTTCTTATCGGATGTTATTAGCTACCACACATGTGATGGCCTGCAATTCTAAATATGCCGCTTTCTTTGTTTATTGTATAACCTGATTTCACTGCACATGATGCATGAAGGATTGTTAGAAAGACCAACCTGTTCTTTGTGCCATTAAGCAATGTTGTTTTATTTGTACCTCACGTTCTTTTCCTGTTCATTATTCTATTGGTATGCCATAAGACCACATCCTTCCTTACTCACGATTTTGTTGGGCGATTAATAACTACAAAAGGTTGTTTACTCACTATATGTTTTCCTTTTTTGAACATTGCTCATAAATGGACACAGTTAACTTAATTAACTGAAATTTTGTGACCATTAATGAACACTTTGATTTATAATGCAATTTCTTTTTTTATGAGTACTTTTAAACATTTTTAAGTATCCAAATATGCAAGGATCGCCTACGGCGCGCCTTCTCCTTCCTTTCTCCATTGCCGCAATCGATGCCCTAGCCACTCGGGTGAGTTCCTTCCCATTATTTCCTCTCAGTTCATCCACGTTTTGTTAATTGCAAATTTGCACGCTGCAGGCCTCTTGTTGATTTTCCAGTTCAGCAAAGTTCAGATCTTACTATTGTGAGATGGGCAACCTGTAAGTGCAACGAATGTGCATTTTTTTTTTTGCTTCATTACATACCCCAGTAATTAATGGCCTTTCCATGTTTAGTAAGTTTTTCCATATAAAGAGAAGGCGCTTTTAAAAATGAATATTTTGCTGCTTGGTTAGATTTATTGAATTTTGTTAGCACGCTAAAAAAGAAATGAGATATTTCCTACTACGCTATTAGATTTGTACTTTCCAACCTAATATTGGTTTTGCCTCCACCAAATCATTCTCACTTTACTGGTTTTCGCCTGACCTTCACTGTAGGTTTCAGACAGTGATCCAACATGAAGAGGATGAACCTACAGCTTAGTTTCTTGCACTTGATAAGTGTCTTACTGTACAGATTTATTTGCAGGCGCTCTTTCCCCTATTTACAGATTTTTTTTGGTTATAAATAACTTTTTGTTGCACACATTTCTGAAGTCATACCAATTCATTTTAGGTAATAGATATTCCATCCAAGACAGGACTGAATGAATCCAGTATGATGAGGAATGGTTTGCAATAACAGAGAAATTGAACAATGCTTTTCCCTTAACTCCGATGCGATTTACAATGTGGTAAGTGCATATAATGCCTATTTTTACTACACAGTATATTTTCTTATGCTAAATTTGGAGCTATTCAATTTTGTTATCTACAGGGATGAACAGCTTGACACTGAACATAACCAACAGTGGGTTAAGCCTTTTGATTTTCTCCAGACTGCCCCATCTTTTGATCCTTCCAATCCAGCCTATAATCCATCCATAACAGGTAAGCTTAAGTATACACATCTTATCTTCTCAATCATAAATTCCTACCACTACCCTCAAGGTGTTTCTTGAGGTCGAAATTGTACAGTTGTCCAATTACCTTTTTTTATTGAAATCGCTACTGAATTTATTGGGTTCAAACCATTTGCTATTTTTATTGATATATTATTTCTAATTTTTCCAAATAGATCTGCTATATAGCTTTCATATAGTTTTAGTAGGAACATATTTGGCGCCATGTTTAATTTTGTAAATTTTCTGATATGTGCTTTAACTGGTTCTCTGTTTTATGAACAGATCATTTTTACGAACCCTCAAACCAAGTATTTTCTTCAGCTTCTAGATCTCCCATATGTGCTGAGCTCTTCTAATTCTCAAGGTATGTCTCTGGTAAATACATATGGTTGTCAATTGCAAATTCATATCGTTTATGCTGATATTTAAACACTAGGTTAGAGAACACACGGGGAAAACTAAAACCAATAAAATTGTGGGAATGATTATTTCACAAAGATCTTAGCTACTAAATTCGAAAGTTAATTGATACTTTGGTTTATACTTACTGCTTGTACATATCATATATTATAATGGTTTTACTTTGCGATGGTTTAGTGATGGATTTGTGACAATCCGTGATTCCTTAACTAATGATTGACAAAGATTGATAGGACTGAATGAAGATCCCAGACAAGAGACCATCTTCACAACAGCGACATTAAAAATGAAAGCATCACCGTAATTTTACAGTAAGGATCCATCAAAATATTTACATATTAAAAAATAAGTTTTACAAGATTGATTTCACTCTATACGTCGGACTTTTGCTGGAAAAATTTTTAGTCTCAACACTCCGATAGCTAGGCTGCTGGTTTAAACTGATGGAAATAAAAAACATTTATTAATTTTTTGGTTAATCTCTTGTCCAAACAGTGGTCGAACGGCGCGCCGCGGGCGCACTTACCTTTCTAGTCATATTCATACGCGTACATGCGTTCATATATATGATGCATGCATGTATGTATGCATGCATGCTTGCCAGCTCGATCGAGTCGTTCATCCTGCAGGACTGCAGGGTTCGTGGCCGGTATTGTAGTAGCTAGCAACCTAGCTTGTGGCCGGTCAAGAGACAAGCTTGTCGTAACATAAGAAAGAAAACACAGATCGGTTCAATCCAAAATAGATTTTTTTTAAAAAATGTTGTTGATAAAATCTTTTTTTGAAGAAAAGGCAGGAGAACTGTCTTGTATTAATTCAGCAGGAAGGTTACAAGGTCGAAATTTAGGAGGAGGTTTAGGCGCATTCCCCCTGAACGCGCGTGACAAGTGAGCTAACTTATTACAAAACGGGCGCCTGCCGCCCCCCAAAGACCAGGACCTCCAGTAGCAAATCGAAGAAGGTCATCAGCGGCAGCTCTTTTGAGTTGAAAATACGATTGTTCCTTTCGAGCCAGAGGTGCCATAAGGTTGCCAAAACGACAGATCGTAGGCCTGAGGCAAGGTTGGCTTGCAGGATGTCCTCGGCCCACCAAGCGCTGAGATCCTCAGTGTGGGTCCACGCAGAGCAGAGAAGGCGTGGGGCGTTAAGCCTAAAGGCCAAGAGGTCCCAAATTTGGGAGGAGAAGGGGCACTCGAGGAAGAGGTGCTCCGGGTCTCCAGGCATTGATGGCAAATGGCGTAGAAGTAATTATTCGGCAACCCTCTACACAGGGGGGCATCAGCAGTCATGACCCTCCTTAGGAACAGCGTCCAAGCAAAGAACTTGCATTTAGAGGGCACCCACTGCTTCCAAATTAGCGCTAGCGCCGGCGGAGATATTCTTCCAGCGAATTGTATGCGGTATGCTGAGCGAACAGAGAAGTTTCCATCTGCGGAGAAACGCCAAATTACTCAGTCCTGCTGGTTCGGACTAAGCACAACACGACTGATCCTTTGCTAGAGGGAGACCAGTTCCAAGGCGAGGCTAGGGGTGAAATTCCGTCGTAAGTCCAACAACCAGTTATTATTATGAAGAGCATCGGCAACTGTGCGGTTTTTTCGAGCGGAGGCCGCAAAAAGTTCTGGGGGCCACTTTTTTTGGAGATTGCCCAAGTAACCAAGCGTCGGTCCAAAATAGGAAGGTGGCGCCAGTTGTTGATAAAATCAAATATGAACTAGACGTTCGATGTATAAAACTAAGGATTGGTTAATAAATATTGGTGTGTGTCTTTTCTCTTTATTTATGTGTCGTTAATCTTATGATTGCGTTTGGTTACCGTAAATTGTAACAAAGCCCGTACAAACGGTTGATGTTATACATAGGATGCGTACGGTTCATACAGCGAGTAATCTGGCTAACAAAGTGGAGAGAAATATCGCACATTCGCACGCGCGTACTAATGGAAACACGTCTAGTAAGGTGATCGATGGAACATACATGCATGATGTATATACTGGCCGGCCGGGTACAGATCAATGATGCGAAAAGATGATATGATCACGACTCGCGAGTGGGTTCCTCAGTTGTGTACACTCTGGCGTGAAGCAGCAGGCAGGAAGTCGATGCAGACCGGCTATATATATATATAGAGAGAGAGACAGAGCAGCTTATCATACATGCATGCACAATTCATCATGGCCGGTATCCTCTGCCTTTCCTCTCAACGGCATGCAAACTTCGTACTTGTACGGAGTATCATCTTTCCATCCATTTCATAACTGATGGTTGATATGCTCTTTTAAAGTGGCAGAGGTTGAACTTTGGGTACTCATGGCATATACTGTTGATCATGATATAGATAGACGAGAGATTATATGAAAGTAAACTATGTAATTAATTGATATAGCACCTAGCAACAGATGATACTATTTCGTTCCGACGACGCATGCAAGCACGAATTAACTAGCTAGCTAGAGCATCTATTGATAAGTAAGCTAGACCCATACATGCATGCATATATAGACATTAGTAGAGACCCGACTAGAGATCTATATCCTCACCTCGTCACCCGATCGCCTCTGTCTTGACCATCGGTAATTTTATCGACCTCAACTGTGATCGAGTACTAGTCTCAGAAGATAATAGCTAGTAGTATCTCATAGTGGACAGTTCATTGGATATCATTCAACATGATATAACTAATAAAGCACCAAGATTTACATATAATAACATCTAGATTACATAGGCGATATATGGTTCGATATTGAAAATTAAATAAAGACGAAATTATATCCACGCCAGCCGCCAAAGGCACATGCCTGTGTTCCACCAATTTCGTCAACCAAGACCGACGGGAATTACGCCATGTGGATGTAATTTTGTCAGTTTCGACCGACGAAATTCTTTTAAAAAAAATCGAATGCACCCACGCAAGGCGGTCAGATTAATTTCGTCGGCCTCTACAGAACCAACGAAATGGTGGTTACTTTCATCAGTATTTTTTTGATCGACGAAATTACCTTTGGTCTAGAAAAAAAATTACGTTTTGATATGTAGTGAAACATGGCTTTTCCTATATACGGTGGTCGAAGCGGTAGGTATGCTCTATGCATGCATGCTTTACAAAATCAATCAGGTAGCATGCATGCAGGTCCTATACTCCTATTCCTCAGCGGCAAATGCATGCATGTTCTTCGTACGCGTTTTTATTCGCTACAAGCTCCCAAAAAGAAATGCCACCGCGCAAGCACTGGCCCTAACTGCTAACGATGGATTCGGAAGCAACAAGGCACATGAACACATCACATGCGGTGCAAAATACACATACACACACACACATATATATATTCTGTCAAGCCACATGGCCAGTGCAAAAGGCAGGAGAAGAAAGAGGGCCAAAGGGCAAGCATAATGTACTCGCTCTCAAATCTCAGTCTGTTCTTTGCTCCATGCGAATCATGTATCCTTTGACCGCAAGGAGCACAGGGCTCACCACCACATGCATGTTTGGTGCCATGTCTACGCTGGAATAGAAGTGTTTCTGGTCATGCACAACTCACAAAGGCCACAGCTTATTGCTTGCAGGATCCCACTAGGAGTCTAGGCCACAACTCACCTGAAGGCAACCATACGCATGGCATGCAGCACAAACCGATCGAGCTCTCCGGCCGGGGAGAAAATCGAAAGAGAAATTTACTTGGAGGGTAGCGATACAATTAAGCTGGTGATAGCCACCGCCGGTTATCCGAAACGACGTATTTTTATCAGACTCTTCGAACTGGCTTCCAATTACCGGCAAAAAGCTTGCAAATAGAGGAGACCTGAAATTTCCTTGTCATCGCTTGACGCTTAGGGTCTCATGCAAGAAATTTACAGAGGGGTTTTTAGCTTGTTACGTTACACCGTTGAACGCATCCTGGATCTTAGTTGGCACTTGGTACTTGGTAGGGTTAGGTGGCCAGTACCGGCGAGAGTGGAAGACAAGCTTATCTCCCGGAAATTAAGTGACAGTTAAGACAAGCTCATAGAGCAACTACTGAAGATTCTGAACCCTGGAACGACGACGCCAAATGATTATGATACGAAGTGTCTCAGCTGGTAGAGATTAATTAGGATACATTATCAATCAGTAGCAAGTACAGAGTGTGATTGTTCCATTGGCTCTAGCTCAAGAAGAACCGCGTGCTTGTGTTAGATCACTCAGGCCATACATGTAGGACACGTGCTGCACGCCTTAAAAACTGCCATTCCACCGGCAATGCAGGCTTCACTTGAATCGGACACAGAAGTTGGCCACCCACCATGAATCCATACTCATCTATCTATATCCATCTTGAATGAATGAATGAATCGTGTGCAGAGGCCTGGCCAGTGGCCACACTCTGAGCAAGCTCTTGGAGCCACTTTTCAGTTCTCAGCTGCTTGCCATTTCTGAACTTCCCAAACGGGGAATCCAGCAACCAAGTCCAATTCCTGCAGATAAAACCCACAACTTGACTGTTTCTCCTACTATGGATTGGATTGAGAGCAAGGAAATGGTAGATTGGGAGGTCAACTGAACACTAACCTTCTGCAAAGCCATTGTTAATAGCTCAAGTTCAGAGGCAGCTGCTAGCTGCAGTTGACTACAGCATGTCACAGGCGCGTATATGTGCATTAACTCCTGCATTCGCCCAGCTCCACTCTCAGTTTTCTTAATCATAGTTTCATCATGAGCTGATGAGTGATTGGGGCAGCTTGCCCGATAATGCTACACTTGTTGCAACTTGCGAATGTCAGAATGCTGCAAAGCGCGAGTGCCGTACGTAGAAGCATTCTTGTCGAGAGAGTTGAGAGTTGCCAGCTACGAACTATCGAATATGGCCACCGTCCACCAGCCTTGATTCTTAACTGAGTGCTGGCCTCGATGAGAAAGTAGTGTCGATAAAAATAAGAGCAGGAAATTTCGAGATCGGCCGAGCAAGAGGCAGCACGAACAGTCCAACTGATGGAACCAGCCTAGGTTCACAAAAAAACGTTTCAACATAAAAAAAATGGTTTAATCATATATGATACATGCTATTATGAAGTTGTGAAGTTATATGGTAGTGCAAAAAAAAATTCGCTGAGTGCCATGTTTTTAAACTTCCATGCAATTTTTACAACTTTACACATGTATACGATTCGATCAAAAAATATGTTAACCATCGAAACTATGATAAACCCAAAAAAAATCGACGAGCTAACTGAACATACAGCCAAGCTAAGGCCCTGTTCTTTTGAGCTGATCTTAACGGCTGAACAGCTGAACGGCTGAAATGATTAAATTTCAAGCACTTCTCAAGGTAGTATTGAGATTCGAATCTATTTCGTTTGAATTCCTTTTTAAAGCGTTAGAACCCACCTTCAAAACAGCGAAAAAGCGGACTAAAAAAACTCAAAACATATGTCTTTTTAAAACTTTGATAAGTCGTTAAGCTGTTAAGGCGTTAAGTCGTTAAGCTGAAAAGAACTGGACCGAAACAGTTAACCAAAAGAAAGCAAAGGCCCAATACTGGAACTAACCAAAAAGGGGACTAAATTAAAGAGTGAAAGTCTTCATCTAGCCCAAAATGGTGATAACCTTGGGCCGCGGGCCCGACGACGAAGTGGGCCCGGTGCAACAATAATTTTCCTCTTCCATTCCTAGATCTGGCCGCTGGAGCACGATCGTACGGCTGAGATCACGGTCGGTGTCGGATAGACACGCCGCGGGCGGCGCGGGACCCACCGAGCGCCACGTCGCCTGCACACGTGGCGGGTAGAAGCAGCTCCCGTTTGGAAGTTGGAATTGCTCCACTGTTCGTGCTGCTTCGCTAGGCTTTCCCCCACCCCACCCAAACCCACCGGAGCGGAGGCGGAGCGCGGCGAGAGAGAGAGAGATCAGGATGGAGCCCGCGGCGGCGATGGCGATGACGCCGGGCGAGCTGGACGCAATGCTCCGAGCGGCCGCCGACTTCGTCTCCTACCCAGGCAATGCCTCCTTCCTCCTAGCACCCCCC